>JABFFG010000232.1:0-95496 GCA_013623685.1 Fusarium transvaalense
TTAATAAATATATAAATTAAGATTTTTTAAATAAATAATTTACTAGATATTTTTTCAAGATATTCTTTGATTACCCTATAGAGTATCTGTGGGGGCCCTACTGATAATGATTCAGGGGGTCAACTGTAGGTGAGAAAATAGTTACTCAAGTAGAGGCTGCGGGCCGGGCCTTTGATGAAACTCTAACCAGCGGCAAGGGCTTGACGTGGTTTTTCAATCAATCCAATTGTACCGTGTTCTCTCGACAGAATACAATAGGGCTGTAAAAGTACAAGTTGTCGTTATATCTGACATAAAATCTGGACTTTACTACAATAACTATTAGTACATAAATATCTAAGTTTATCAGGCCAAGTGACTCATTGCAAGTTGCTGCGGAATATGGTATATGCAATCTTTAGTAGGACATGGCCTGCGATGAACCCCCTCAACTCATCGGTTCGAATCGAGTGAGAGTTATCAAAAGTAAGCTTGAGCTGAAACAAGTTAGTACACATACCTGTTTCGTACTTTCTGGCCGGGCCTAAGCGAATCGCCCCCAATATACCGAAGCATTAGGGCTCGGTAGGTTCCGCGACAGGGATCATCAAGACATTATCAAGCAAATCTGAGATAATATGACTCACTTGATTGGCTTGCTTGCTTGCTTAGTGAGGTTTTTGCAACCTGACGTTATTAGAGTCTCAGTCTCGTCAGCTCATGCAGCCTGAGCGCTTATAATTTCGCAGAAATTGCCTCTGGGCTGTCACATATCTATTTTCATCAGGACAGGGCTCCAAGAAAATGTCTCGAATCGTTCTTGATTAGCTACTGTAGTCATCGAGGCGGGGCAGCTGAAAATAGGTATAAGATCTTGATCTCCCTATTGCCGACCCTAGACTTGAATGATCCGACATTTATTTCCCGCAAACCTTTGGAACTGTCTACAATGACTGGTTTTGGGAGAATGCCGTCCTATTTGGGCTATCTGCTCCCAGTTACGGTCATTCTTTGTTACTATGTCACACCCGCCGTTGCAATGCGCTCTTACACTCAGTACGAAAACTTCTTCCCCGCCTGGGACCCCATCATCAAGGAGCAACTTACCGACCACTGCACCGAGCCTTTAAACAAGTACAAGAACCGTTCAGACCCGACTCGGCAGCTAGGCTATCACGTGATAAGCTGCATTCTGGAGACTATGCCCGAGTTTCGAAAGGCTGAACTTGCTTCAGCTGCTGTCATTCTCGGTCTCGCGCCTACAGTCTTGCAATTGATGAGCGCATCGTATCTAGACACTGCTATGCTGGCATATCGCCGCCCTTTACTTGCGTCTCTCCTTTCAATGGCCAGTTCTGGAGTTCGACCCCTCACCGCAACAGAGTACGACGACTTTATAGCCACTATGGGTACAGATCCCTTTCATACCAATTTTGGCAGATCGCAATCGGTCTGGGCACCCACTATCGTGTCTATACTAGAGTATACTGTTGCTGGCGCAGCAGTGGCCAATAACGCCCATCTTGCATATCAGCTTAGCACATTGGCAGTCTGTACGTTTTCCCCAGCTGAGGACTTTCTCCCTGCTGTATGGACCGCTGCAGCTGTGGCTCTACATCTGGCTGGATACGTGGCTGCCAAGTTAAAGATCTCTGTTGAGGGACACGGTGGACGGAGAGAAGATGACAATCAAGGCAAACTTATGCACAGGGTTTGGGCAGAACTTACACCTACTCCTTGGCAGAGTAGACTCGAGGTCAAGACAAACGACAAGCACACTGGTTGGTTTCTGGTGCTGGTATCTGCACTTTATATCGGGGATGCGCTGCAAGCATTCTACGGGACTCTTATTCTTTCGAGTTTGGTCTTTATAAGCGTCAGGGACTCGGCGATTATAGTCATTCGATTGATGGCGAGTGCTCTTTTCGCTAGGGGCATTCTGATTTATGAGTTGGCTGGGTTTAGAACAGAGAGGGACGGAAACAATCCATCAGAAAAAGCTCTTTACTCAGTTGTCGAAACGTAGAAAGTTATCTAGATAGCTAGAACAGGCCCACCGAACAATGATTGACATGACTTCTCAAACCAAATTCAGACTAAGAGAAATATCAGGCATACAAGTACCTGTAACCACATGAACCCCCCTCTATTCTCGCCATCTCTTACTTTCTGCAAATCTTGTCCTCCTGGCAAGTGCCCAAATCCCGAACCTCACAGTGGTTTCCACAGTCGCAGATATTCTGGTCTACGGCGTTATCGTAGCATGCCGAGCCCAATGGTACGCAACCCTTGGGGCACTGATTCTGGCTGTTAGCGAATCGCAATATATGTCATTGAGAGCTTAAGCTTTCACTTACACCATATCGCTCGTCGGCGCCATCGTCGGGGCATTCACAGGAGCCACCAGCACCACCAGGTGTCACGCCAACCATGTAGCATGGATAGTTGCAGTCTTTGCTGTTAACGCAGCCAATGCAGACAACAGGCTCACGCTTATCGATTCCGGCCGGGCTGGCGAGAGCCAGAGACAAGAGAGTTGATAGAGTGACGATAGAGAACTTCATTGTGAATAGATTTGAGAATAGGTCGAGTGGATCGGGTATCGAAGGTGAAGGCTTGTGCTTGCTCAAAGACAGTGACAGAGAGAGGGAGATGTATTATATATCCTTTGACATTCACCTTGTTTGATACACCGACTTCTGAATTTGGCTATACTACTCCACTAATCAACGGACGTTGAAGCACTGACGCCGATATCCTGACGGGCCAAACAACCAAAGTTCCTCGCCAAGCAATGAAGTGTGACACCAAGAATCCTCATGACGAAACTTGGAATCCTCTCGCATGATTAGTTTCACAGTTTGAACGTTTATCAGATAGCCGTGTAACACACAGAGTCATGTCCCACCAAGTAGGCATGGCATACAGACTCGTGTTGGAGAAACATGGGCCAATGAATCCTCTGAGGATTCGCTGGCATGCCCGGAGATCCACAGAGCCCCGACAGCCCGAATCTACTTTCGAGGCAAGACATGATCGTCCCGGAAGGATTCCACCGAAAGGATTTAATCTCTCCGGAAGGATCGTGCTCCTCTTTTAGGATTCGAATTATGATGCTTAGATTCTGTGAGAACTTTGTGTTACCCTTTTGAGATTTTAGTTATTAAACCTTGGCAGCTGAACCTTCTTGATGTAACCCATCGGCATGTCGATCTTGGATGCTCAGCACTAGCACTGTGTATTGACGAGTAATCAAGATTCTTACCCTAGAACCAATACGGGAACTTCGATATTATCAACTTTGGGTAATTAGCTCTGTTAGGATAGTTAGCGAATACAATATCAGTGCCCCATTCTTTAACCAAACGGCTTCCTTATCCACCGTATGTCCTTCAGAAATAAGATAGTCACATATACCTGTCATACGTGGTAGTTTTCATTAAAACTATTGAGTTGCTTTACAGAGTCCAGCTCAACCAAGCTACTGTGTACGTAGCCAAACAAGAGATCACAATCTATCACCAGGCAAGCCAACTTATGTACCCCTACGTCACTGGTGTTTCTCGTCGAACGAGCCAAAACTAACACCATGCTCTTTGTTCCAATCCTGCAACTTCCCAAAGTCTTTACACTTGTGATGAGCGCTAAAGTCTCCACGGGCACCCATCGGTTGTGATGGATCAATAATTGTGAAGAATGGAGTTGTATCTCCGTGACACATGAGAGTCGTCCGTAAGTAGTCGATGCAGTGGTCGGCATGTATTCGTACGCCAACGTCGCTGGCAAGCACTTGAAGATTATGATCAGAGCTGTTCTAGGTATCAGAGGGCGAGGTACTTACTGTCTTTGGGGATGATGACCTTGTCTGGATGGTTGAAGTACCAGTCACGCCAAGTATATTGACGAAGGTAGTTCTATCCAGGTGTTAGCAACGTCTCATACCGGTGGGTGAACGAACGTACCAAGCAGTGAATCTGATGAAAGACTTCAAAGTTGGCAGCTATTGGCCCTCTCTCGTCCTCTGTAACGTTCTGTTTCACATCACCAAGTCGTGCCAACTTTTCCTTGCCGTTGCGAAAGCCTCCGGTCCTGTTCACCTCGGATAGCTTGTTCTCTGGAAATGGCACAGGATCAACTGATCAAGGTTACCAAATATTCTAAACATGATACTAGGCTTCAAGATAGTACTTACATCTCCATAGCTCGTCCCAAGCCTGTTCAAGCTCTGGTGTAGGAGGACCACGGTATTTTGATCCGACGTCGAAGTCGTGATGGAAGTCATACTCGACAAGGTCAATGGCTTCATGCATCGGGGCTTTCGGTGGGCCTTGGGTAAGTGTTTGTTCGTTCAACATGTTAGATTAACTGAAGCTTACAGTAGATGGATATTTGCTTTGCGCAGTCGACATCTGACATTCTGCCAGGCCTATAGGCTATCCAAAACAGTGATTGAAGTATAAACAAAACTGCAAATAGCAGGTAATGAGGACCTAAAGAGCGCCACAGTGAAGGCCTCCCATCATCACGGGGAGACAATGCTTGCTCGTCCGCATGTTTGCTCTCATGATCTGAGTCTTGGGAATCGTTGTCTGAAACAGCCTGGTACCTTGGCTGCCAAAGTAGACTCTTGAGCTCCCTGAGATTTACCATGGTGAAGTTGTTGAGGGAACGATGAGTGTCAAATGGAAGAGTCTTTTGTTCACAGCGAACAAGAACCGCAGAAGAAGAGCTGCAGCATGGACTTAATTTTCTTTAACTTGAAGGTTGACAAATTTGCCCACTTATTCTGCATCGGCTATAACTTGAGCCTCCACCAACTGTTATCCGCTTGATCATGGTTGCGAATCCTACAACGTCATACACCGCCATTAGCTTCAATCCTTCAACATATCAAGGCACAGTGTGTTCCTCTAACATGGCTACTGGGTAGTTTAGCTAGGCAACATTTTGAAAGTGAGGTATGATCATCAGGACCGACTTCTCAAATTGTTGGCTTCGGATTGTAATACGAGCCCGAGCCCCTTCCGGTTACTCTTCCCATAACAAGCATTCCCGACTGTACTTCAACACCTTGAAGTGTTGTTCTCGAATTGGTGAAAATAAATCATATTGCCGGTTCGACATTTGCCTCAACTCCTCAGGCCCACGATATAAAGCCTTTTTGGCAATCACTTTCAACTCCACAACCACAACATGAAACCCACACTTCATATTATACTTCTTGCATCTTTGGGCATCGCCATACCAACCAGCCCAAGCATCGCCGAAATTAATGCTGAAGCAATCGGAAACTTGAGAGGTCGACCCAAGGGACACGAGACCATACCCTACGCCAAGAATCTACCAGATCCATATGTTAAATATGCAGAAGAGGCAGATGCCAAAGCAGTGTTGGGCGAAGACTAGATTGGTTTTGACTGATGCCGGACACCGAAAATGGCTAGGTGGCAGCTAATAGGAGCTTCCAAGCGTTTGTTCGTCGTCGGAGGCAGACTCATAGGGACGTCTCGTAGCACCATCTTTTAAACAACTGGCAGACTAGAAACTCGACTTATACAGCAAGACTATTTTACAATTGGTTTATCATACATAGACTACGTGACCACGGTAGAATACTCATATATCCTTGAGGCCCAGTGATTGCATGGCTCATCCACGAAGCGACAGAAAAGATCAGCTACCCAAACCTGCAGGGGAAACAAGACAAAAGCAGAAGCAATTCCTGCTCCTAGCTCTCCCACATAAGTCTCCCTTCCGAACCACATCCTGATAAAAGCGACTAAGCGCCACCCAATAGTCCCCAGTAATGGTATATGCGTGATGTAAATGGAAAAGGATACTCGACCAAGGTATAGAAACGCCCGACAGGAAAATACTTTCCTGAGAACAAAAAGATTGACTGAAGAAAATACAATCAATGAAGCGCCGACAGACTGCCAAAGTCGAGAGTTGTCAGTCAGAGGAAGCCAAGAGAAACCAGGTGTATGAGAGCCGCCCAGCTCTGGAAATGATGCAAGATGCAGTCCAAAGCAGAAGAGCATACCAAAGACGATCTGCTCCCAGGGCCCATTCCTGTTTTCTTTCTGAGAGTGATCAAATGTAGTGATATGCCCCAGAAAACACCCAATCAAGAATAAGGCAACGTCCCATCTACCAACCCAAAGACTGAACCCTGTGAAATTAGTGACTAGAACACTCTTTGAGACAAGACTGAGACGTGCAGTTCCCAAGAGCAACACGACGAGGAAAAGAGAAGACCAGTACTCAATCCCAACGGTCCACAGTTGGGAGCCGTACTCAACATGCTCAAGGTCGCCATAGTCCCGACCTGTGGTGGTACCTCGCCATGTACTTGGAATCAAGACTTTTTCAATGAAAAAGTCGAGCCATTGAGATATTTGCGTTATCAGACTAGGAACGTGTTCAGGCTGCTTTAGCCAAAATTCATCCATAACCTCAGCTGGACCCTCCCACTGCACAGACTGGATGTCGCACAGAGAGGCCTGGGCCATAAGCATGTGCACAAACGAGGCAATCAAGCAAGGCAGAAAAAGTCGTATGCCTCTTCGGAAGGCCATAGACTCCAGCGTTTTGTAAAGCTGATGCTGTTGGCCTTCTCGCGCTAGACGGGCTGGCTTGAGAGATAGTGCGATGCCAGATATGACGAAGAATATACACACCATGGGGCTCCCGTTATACAGAAGACGGATGATAGGTAGCTGTGCGAGACTCTGGGACTCTCTGGAACCGCCGTAGGCGTAAAAGACACCCTTCCAGAAGGGAAGTAGCAAGTGCTCTAGGAAGACACACAAAGCAGCGAGACCTCGCATACCATCCAGGAAGCACGTGGCTTGTCGATAGTCTTGTTGGGACAGAGCCTCATAGTGATAATCTCTGGCGGTTGGGGCAATTGGAGTGAATTTGTGAAGAAAGCTTGGTAGAAATGAACATATGATATGAATGAGCCTTGTTAACCATGGTCGACTGGTGTTGCTCATGATGCCATGTGTAGGTTGTTCTTCGAAGGTAAATGGAACCAGCACCATAGTCGGCAGGTTCTAAGGAATAATGTCTGGTCGACTGCCCTGCAATACGTTCAATGGCAAATCGATGGGGACAAACTCAGACTTGGAAGGTCTGTAGTTGAGTCGAAGGGAATCCGGTTCAATCTATCGGACAGTTCAGAGCACCGAGACCCCGGCCATGTGCATTCATGCGAATCCTTCGACTACGGACGAGGACGATTAATACGAGGAGAAGAAAAAGATTGGGCTTTTACTGTATATGGAAAACCCAATACGTCAATCCCCATCGAAGGATTGATCCTCAATGCTGATATTTGTGGGGTAGCTGAATCCTTCTTCTTAATACCTCACAAAGTACTCTGATCGTCATACGCTTGACTTGCCAAGGTTGAGATCAGCTCGATCTATGTGAACCCTTGTACATCTAACATTACTCAGGCATTCTCTTAAGTGCACTGTGCCCGGGAAACTTCAGGATGTACAAGGATATATCGAGTGCAGATACATTCATAGTCGAAGGATTCCATAGACAGGATATATCAAAGACATCGGTCCAACTATCAAGAACTGTATATTTTGAGTATTTTCTGTCCGTTTTTCTTTAGACCCGGACACAAAAAGCTATTGAGCAAATATCAGGACCCTCTTCCTTGCTCGTCTTCTTTACCTACTGACTGTGATCTTTGTGAACTAATCCTCGAGCTCTTTCTCATCAAGAGTTATTCAAATCTGTTCATGGCAAGTTATGTAAAGAGAGCCTACTTAAATTCTGATGTCAAATATCAAGGCTACTATTTTGTAATATTAGGTACGCGTCGCTACCCAACCAGGTAAAGTTTGATGAATCGATCAGCTATGATGTCAAGCATTGGGCATGTACCCCGTCTATTATGCGTGTGATTATCCAGCCCAGACTGCAGCGCCCATTAGTTATTCCAGTCCAAGATCTGCCATGCCGAGCTTATCTGGTTCTTCAGTTCCGTATGATGATACAACTGATCTGAGTTCTTTCATCTGGACAGGTTTTGTTAGGAAGAGGTCCATACCACTACCGAAGGCTTCCCGTTGAGTCTCAGCAGATGCCAGGCCTGTAAGAGCTATAATAAGAGCAGGGCTGAGCCCATTCTCACGCTCATATGCCCGTATCCGTCTAGTTGCTTCCATACCATCCATCACTGGCATGGAAATATCCATCAGAATGCACCTGCAGTCTTGTGGTAGCTTGGTATAACGGTCGACTGCCTCAGAACCATTGTTAGCTGTCACATACGAGCTTCCCATTTTCTTGGCAAAGGCTACCAGCATCTTCAGGTTGATGTGGTTGTCATCCACAAGAAGATAAGTTAGTTTTGAATTGAAGCTTGATCCGGATCTTTTGATGGACGGCCTTGAAGTTGGGAGCGGTTGTAGGTCAAGCGGTGTTGCCAGGGAAGAGGCCGGCGTAGGAAGCATCTGCTTATCATCTGGGGAGCCATAGGGGTCCGGATGTGAGGGACTGGTTGAAGTTGTTTCCGATCGTGGTTCTGAAAATACCTCGTCTTCTGTCGATTCGTCGCTCTGTTCAGAGGCGGTCTGCTGCTTTTCCTCCCAGCGATCAAAGGCTAGTAGAAGGATTCGAGCAAGCTTTCGTGGGGCAACACTAATATCTTGTCAGCAGAGTGTAGAATGAGGTACGGTTAGGAATGAGTAGTCGTACGGTTGTGCAACGTATTCAATTGGCCATTTGCTAAGCGTAGAGGATTGGGAATGTTGATATGCCGTGACTGTATTTCTACATATCACGACACATGGCGTAGCGGGAGGCACCTGGTGGTTCTCTAATGACGCCAGTTCATCCTCATATAATAAAATAAGATCAGGTGATAGTATATCGACTTGAGATGCAGTGACAACCTCCATACGAAGCCAATCTCTGCATATACTTTCCGTTGAAGCATATTCATCTGCCATACCACTTGCACGATCTTTTGTGGAATGTTTAGACAGCAGCCGCACACGTAATCCTTGCAGCGTGCCGACTTGCTGTGTGAAGGCTTGATCTTGATCGAGGCCGAGATTATTCAAGCTTGCAGGCGAAGACTTAGTCAATGGCAGCGTAACTGTGACTGTAGTCCCAACTCCAACTTGACTCTCGACATTTATGCGCCCGCGAAGCTGCGACGTGATCTTTTTGACTAGACTTAACCCTAAGCCCGTCCCGGGCCGTAAAGGATCCTCTTGTAAAAAGGGCCTGAAAAGATCATTGTGCAAAAAGTCTTGCCCGATGCCCGACCCCGTGTCCGTAACCGAAATGGTGATGAACCGATCTCGACCGCGGTGTGTAGCATCGATGGGTTTCTGCTTTAGAGAGATCTTTATGCTGCCTTGAGTGGTAAACTTCAAGGCATTCCCAAAGATATTCATAACGATACGTCGAATGGCACCAGGCTGTCCGTGGAACCACCAGTCTGACTCTGGATCGATGTTGAGAAACACCCATACATTGCCGTGAGCATGACTCATCATTCCAGCAAGTGTGCTTTTATAAGAGAGGTCTTCTTCAGCTCGCATTCCATCCAGTAGTCGATTGGAAATAACGTCGGCGTGAGTTGCCTCTTGGCGGTTGGACATTTGTGCGACAGACAAGCGCTGAAAGTTGTAGCCCGCAAAGACAGATTCGATGACATCCTCAACCAAGCGGTCGAGTCGTACATTAGCAGCCAAACTCATCATGCCTTCACCTATAGTTCGAGAAGCGCCCTTTTGGAAAACCTGGCTCCGTCTCTGCTCCTTGTGAGACGATGCAAAGCGATTGATCTTGGAGAAATCGAGTAGGTTGTCCAGCGTGTCTAACAAAGTTCGGCCACATGTCTCTATCGTATGCGTTATATCTCCTTGGAGTACAGTTTGTACCGTATCGTTTAGGAGTTCGATGCCTAGCATGATGCCGTGGAGAGGGGAGCGCAGTTCGTGGGATAAAGAGCTCAACGCGTCAGACTTTGACTTTTCGTCTTGAACCATATCGTAGCGGAGGACCTCGTTGACGGCCAACGTTCCAAATGCTCTCAGGTAGCTGAGATCGTCTTGCACAGAAAGCTGACGAGCAACGGAGTGTGTGTAAACAAAGCCTCCAGCGTACCACCTGTTCGTCTTGGAATTCCACACTGGTACAAAGGCGATGCTGCGAGCTCCTGGGAACAACTGGCGAAGCGACTCCAACTCTTGGGGTCTCGGGTTGAACTTGCGTCGTCTGGCTGTATCGACAGGTGTCTTCTGAGTGCCTGTAAGCGAATCATTCTCTTCTTCGGACGAGTCGCTCGACTGCAGTTCTCCAGTAGAGCTAAAAGCGAAGATTTTGCCTTGGGGATATCTCCTTAGCATGTGAGCGAGTAGCTTTTCCGACAAAGTCCCGTGGCTACCGGAGTTGTTATCGCCATCGAGGCTGGACTTTTCCGATGTTGAAAACCCAAGCACCTGGCACGGTTGATTCGATGATGATGCTGCTTGGTCTTCGTCGCTACTGCTTATGCCGCTGCTAAATCGCGCCGCGTTCGGGTCCTGGGGGGCGGGATCATCTAGTGATGGACTTTTCATGCCTCCAAACGCTTGGGTAGCTGCGTCAAGGAAGAGACAGCCTTCAACCTCGATGGCTTCTCTAATCAGGTTGGCAGTCTTTGAGAATACCATTGTGGCTATTTTGTCGCGAGAAGACATGGCGTTGTCGTTCGTGCCTGCTGTTGAGTCGACACTTTGCTCTCGTTGTGGGTTAGAGGCTGCTAAGGCGGGCTGTTCACTCTCACGGGGTTTCACTGCGCCTCCATAGTTGTGAGACGGAGGACTATCTTTGATGACCGGCTCTTGTAGAGCATCAGCCTGGTCCCGATAGGATTGCTGATTGGAATTGAGTGCCCCTTCACCCGTTAAACCATCCTCGAAGGCCTCGGCATATGGTCCTGATCTCTGAGCTGACAAGGTAGCCTTTTGTTCTAGTAGAGATCCTATACCTCGGTTCATGCGCACGCTGCGTCTGTAGGCATATCTTGCTCTCTCGTTCTCTAGATGTCGCGTGATTGTCCTAGAAATGTTCCTAAGAACCTGCGTGTCTTTCTCCGACCATGCTTCGAATGGTGAACTGTCAATCACGCAGTAGACACCAATGTTTATTCCTCGATTTGTCTTGATTGGAACAGCTGCGTATGCCCGAGCTGGGCTACCTGGCTGGCAGAATGGCTTCGAGTGGAATCGAGGGTCTGTCGAGAGGTCGTCCGTCCGAGTCAATGGAAGTTCCGGGAATTGGTCTTTCGTGTCCGAGTGGACTGTATCTTGTTGTAAGAGCGTGCACTCGCAAATACCATGTTCGCGGGGTATAGCTGAACCGCACAACCAGAGTTCCTCGTCGCGTTCGGTGTGCGAGAGCCTCGCGGCTAGCGGTAGCGTTGGTGTAGCCTCAGCGATAATGTACTGGTATTTTTCGTCAAAGATGGATATCAGGGAACGTGCAGCCTTTGTTTGGCACGCACCAAGTTGTGCAAGTGCTGTTAGGACGGTATCATGGCAAGTCGACAAGCTCGAGTTGGGTAATGGTTGGCCAGTGTCGTTCACAATCGCGTGGCTCAAGAACTCGGGGGCATATCTGATGCAACATCGATGTGAGCAAGCAGGAAATTGGTGTGGGTCAAGATAGAATAATAGATAAAGAAGAGGAGAACTACCTGTACGACTCCCTTTCGCGCATTGATTCAGTGCATGGCTGGTTCAACATGTCGTTCGATAATTCTCAAATCCTTGAACATACTTGTTGATTTCTTCTCTCAGGGTCTGATCAAGAATTAAGTTAATCAAAGATGGGATTTTAAAAATTCGATAG
Source organism: Fusarium transvaalense (assembly GCA_013623685.1). Taxonomy (NCBI): domain Eukaryota; kingdom Fungi; phylum Ascomycota; class Sordariomycetes; order Hypocreales; family Nectriaceae; genus Fusarium; species Fusarium transvaalense. The sequence goes on from JABFFG010000232.1 coordinate 11,851, forward strand.
AATCCCGATCCTATATTGCTGAACCGATCTACATCTCAACATGGGGATCGAACGAATGTACCTACAAATCATACAAAGTACGGGGATTGATCGATGGCATTTTTGCCACTTCCGCCCACGTGTTCGCCACAGACTATCCGCAACTGATTGGAACCTAGTAATTTGGTACAGTAGGGTTACTGGGTATCATTTCCAAAGTGGCACATGTTTTTCTTTTCTTTTTACATAGAGTTATGGGAACGGGTTAATTAGGCAACGCAGACCCCAGGGGGACCAAGAGCGCAATGGCCGTCTGTGGTTCAGCCACACGTAATATTGTTTTATATCCATTGTGGCGAGAACTAATTGGCATACTAGTGTTCTCGTCGTTGAAGGGCATGGGCCGTTGTAAACCGGTCGGGCTGCTCAACAGAATAGATAGCGGAGGTAGATAGCTCGACTTTTCGCATGCTATTCGACATTATCGGTCAGTAGAAAGGCGCTTCAGCTCTTCTCCTCCCAATGAAAGTGTAATACATCTTGTCTGAATTTGGAATTCTCCTTCTGCTGTCGTGCTGGGCTCCATATCCTTGCAGGCGCCACGCAAACTCTGCAACGCACAAGCAGTCCCCACGCTCAGACGCTGTGGGGGGGATTGGTAGATTTGAACTTAACATCTCTCAGGAAAGGTCAACAAAATGTTGATATTTAGAAGGGCCTGACGAGTGACTCTCTGCTTCCAGCCGAGCTTGGCGAGGTTGTCCACAATTTTGCTGTCTCGACTCAACTCAGCGGCTTGACAAGTAACCTCCGCCAACCCCAGTCCTGGGATAAAAGCTCGGAGACGCTGGTCAGAGGCATACACACCGAGGTATCCCCGCTCAGACTGCATTGATAAAGGTGAAGGCTAACCGCTGTGCCACAAGAGGAATCACAGGCCGTGACTTTTCGGGCGAGACCTGGCCTTTGACCCGCTCGGGGGCCTGTAATGCAGCATTTCTCTCGGAGGAGGGCTCAGACATGCTGAGGGGGAGAGTCTGGAACCACTGCCCTGGTAGGCAATGAAAAATACTGTAGCACCCACTTTCAAGCTGCAATTTCAGCCACAATTCCACCAACATAGCAAGGAGAACAAAAAAGACAACATGAAAGATAAGGAGGGAGATACCGAGTATATGTAAGTCATACTCGCAGCCAATACATGCGGATATTTCCAGCGTAATACAACAAGACACATAATATCTAGATTACCCACGAGATGATCTTCAGGATACCGCCCATCCTTCCGGGTGAATGCCACTCTTCTGCATGCAAGGGGCATTAAGAGGATCCTTACCAATATTAGTTCGGGGTCAACTGTGACCAATCAATCATCGCTTTTGGACTGAGTCTAGAGTTACGCAGTATGTCGGTATGGCCAAACATCTTGACGGATGACCATGCTAGTTTTCGGAGCCGGAGCGGTGAAGGATGATTGGACTACAAAGTTTAACTTGTCACATATCATGTCCCTGGCCAGAATAGCCTCATAGTATTGGAAGAAATCTTCCTGACGGGAGGGCCGTTTCACTAGTTGAGTTGCTAAAAGACGTTGAAAACTCGGACGGTCAAGCCTGTGATGTAACCCACTCACTGGACTGGGGTAGCTGGTCAAGACAACAAATGGGGACTGTTTGTACTACTGTAGTAAACGCAACGTTGAACTGGGTACCATACTTTCATAACTAAGGTTGATAGCTCCGGTATCATTTAGTGCAGCGCAAAGAAGCCCGCACATTGTAGAATCTCCGCGGAACAAAGACCTCCACATCATTCGAGTGTCTCAGTTGCTGGACAATACAGTACTTGCGGCACAGGCCTCGGTTTGGTAGAGTCTAGGGTGTTGAGACGGCAGAAGCGCGTATGACAACCTCATCTTGAACCCTTAGGCTCCGGTGTAGACCAACATATTGACAATCACATGTTGATGGGTATTTTTGCTATGCAATTTCCCTGAACTCGATGATTGAAAGATTCCGATCTCTTTGGAATCGAAATTCGATTTGTTTAGTGTGTCGCTGCCTAGGGAAATCGACCTTTGGACATCGAAATCTGGGAGGAATCGGTGTCAACCCTCCATTGACTGATCTATTCTATCCGGGCCCAGACCCTGAAGATCTTTTGCTCTGCAGACTGTCAATTGAGATTGACGTCACTATGGAGCTTCATTAGGGGACCAGAACCTGATTCCATAAAACCCTTTCTATATCCGAGCTACGATTCGCCGAAAAGAGTCGGGCCAAGGCTTGCAGGGTCTTACTCTACGTCATGAACCCTCAGAGTAATGAAAGCAGATTCTGAAGACGGTAACAGATTTCAGTACTAATGGATATCTACAAGACTTCAAGGTTCTATAGCCATTGAGCTATGAGAGACTAGCAAAGAGCTTTGTTCTATTCCAATGTGCTTATCCACATGCTGTGAAGTTTTAATTTGAGATTTTACTCTACTGTCCCTGTCTCTAGCGCTTCTTCCCCAAGTAAACCCTTGCCAAAGACCCTGAAAGCTTGGACACAGACTAATTTGAATATGGTAACGATCGGCGAACATAAACCCTCCCAGTACTTCAACCCCTCGATCGCCACTCACTTTTCTACCATCCAAGATCGATCTTTACTGCTGGAATCTCACTCTTCACGATATCAGCCACTCAATACCCCATCACACAACATACAATGGACCTACAAAGCCGGCATCGCACAGACCCCTTCCATGTCAAGACCAGTCCATCGGCTGCGAATCGGCGTTCCTGGGATTGTTCAGAGTCTAGCAAAATTCTACGGGCCGACCTCGTGAGATTCGACAGCGTCTCATCAGAAGACGGGTCACTGCCACCTTGTGGCGCAGATAACTATTTTGTATGTATGCCCCGTTGAATCGCTGACATGCGCTGGCAGTGTTCCCTGTACTGATCATAACGCAGATACGAGATGCCGCCCAAGATCTTGCTCACCTCGGTCAACCCCTTCACGAAGTTGCCCTGTTTCAGACACCAGCAATTGCAACATGTTTATCTACCAAACCAACAACTGGCAGAATAGCATCTAAACAACGGACCCGAAATCCCCATTGCAAAGAGTCTCCCGTGGATGTGATCAGTCTCCCATCACTACAGCAATGTGACGTCGATAAGGCTTCACAAAAAGCTCTTATTTCGACAAGAAAACATCAACAACACAACGTGAGACACCTTATATCCTTTCCTTGTTCTTCCCATTAACCGACGACCTGTAGAGAAAAAGATCCAGATCGATAGATAGCGCTTGCTGTTTATATTGTCACACAAAGGAGACACCAGCTTGGAGGGCTGGGCCTTTCGGACCGTCCACACTTTGCAACTTTTGTGGCTTGGTATATGCAAAGCAGGCATCTAGATTAGCGGCTGTAGCGGCGTAAAAAAGGACTTGAACTATATTTAATACCTAATATGAATAATATACGATAATTCAGTAACTCTTCTTATTTGAACCTATCACACCTCGGCACATCAGAGTACAAAATGGGACATTTTGTTCAAGTGAAAGATGGAGAGAAGTAGCTACTATCACATAACACTAGAACTATCTATCTCTGTAGCCACTTATAGCACATGCAAACATGATGGAACAGCTAGAATGACTAGATACAAGGCACAGGTGGCAAACTTCTGATAACATGACATGGGTCCAGTCAAGCTTATGTCTGAGGCACCTAATCAGGGAAGATCTTCAGTAGTCTGGACCTCGCAGGGTAGACAAAATCCTTGATGACGGGCATGCCGAAGATCGCAAAGATGGATATGCTAAAGATCTCGATGATAAATGTTCCAAAGATCGATGAAAAAACATGGAATTCTCAAGGTGTATCAGCCCAGCGAAAGCCTAATCGTACAGACATCACGTGAATTTAATCTACAGAGAACTGTGCCCATTTTATGCTAAGGAGACGAATTCTGAGTGGGCCTCGACCCCCTCTTCGATTTTGTCGCCCTTTTTAATATGAACTTGATACCCTCAACTACAAGAACAACCGTTTTTATTACCAAATAGCAAGCGAATGGCCATACTCCCCACTCATATTCCCAGGTCGTGATAGTCGTGACGACCGAGTGTGTCTCTTTCTTTGATATGGCCACTCAGTCGCAACCAAGACGAGCTGTGCCTCATAAGCCCGTTAACGAGGTAGTCCGCGAGGAAGAAATGCTCAAGTAAGTCTCAACTCTCCTTCCCTCTGTCTACCCCATTGTTGACAAACGACTTAGATACTGGCCGCTATTACAAAAAGATCACACTCCTTACAACCTTCGACAAGCAACCCCGCATACTGAGAGATTGTCGTCCGCTGACATCATACTCACGGCCCTTGTCCAGCTTGGCATATATCACGTAGGCGCAGAACGAGCATTTCTTTCTCTATTTGACTCTGAGTATCAATATTGCGTGGCTGAGGCCACTTCCGGTACTTATCTCCGTCCTTCGGTGTCAAATCATGCCCAGAACCAGCCACTCGAACTTTGTGGAACAGCTGCTCGTCGTGATTACGATGTGTGCAACTTGGTACTCCTGAACCAGCCACGCGACAAGAACTCCATTGGGGACCAAGTGGTAGATGATGGCCTACTTCCTGTCACTGTGGTCCCGAATCTTGTCGAGGATGCTCGTTTCCGTCCTCCAATGACCCTGGACATTCGACATACTCGTTTCCACGCAGCTGTACCCATCCGCACCAGACGTGGCATCAATATTGGTGCCTATTCGGTTGTTAATGCGGCTACTCGACAATGGACTGTAGCAAACACCGAGCGTATGAGAGATATATCGTTTGCCATCTCGGATTATCTTGTGGAACGAACCACTAGAGGGACAACAGCAGAACCGCATAAATAGACAAGGCATACGTTCCTTTCACCAAGGGAAAATCGACAACTATGGGCTGAGATCCTAGGTATTGGCATTTGCAGATGTGAAACATGGTGATTCAAAGTGATCATATTGTACAAGAAATAAACGATACTCAATCCTAAACACCTAAACAGATGGTCCACCAACATAAATCGTCAAAGTCTCTGGCTCTCCAGCAACAACCCCGGAAGCATTCTCATTTCCATCCGGGTTCACGTCATCGTACGGGAACGCATATCCCTTGCCGTCGACCTCGTAAGAATGCACAATGCGACTATAATGATTGGTGGGGTCACTCTTGTAATACTGCTCCTGTCCCAGCTTGGGCTGCACATCACCGCCGTCGGCAAGAAGTGTAGAGCGTACAAAGGCGGCGCAGAGACGAGGGACCACTGCTGCGTGGACACCGTTGTCACCTTCTTGTACTGTAAAGGGTCCGCTGTTGCAGCCCCAGATGTCCTTTGTGTTGGGCTTGCCATAGCCACGGTTGTCACCGTCGCAGGTTAGCTCTTCGCCTGTGACACGACACTTGACTTCGCCTGCCTCGGATTGGGTGTTGATGATGAGGTCTTGGTTGGTGTACTTTGCCCAAACATCGTTGACGTATGTGTCCCAGTAATCTCCAAACGAGATGGGTTCAAGATCATATTGGTTTCCAGGAGACAGAACACGAACTGGTTTTCCCTCTCCATTGGCGATGCACATAAACGTCCACGCTCTTCCGTCAGCGTCCTTTTGTTTAACAAGGTCATCGCAGATCTTGCTGACGGCACCAGACTCGAGACCAACGCATGATTGCTCGCTTCCATCCTTGAGAGCAAGACTCATACCAAGCGGGATACCCACAAAGTCAACGTAACTAATATTGGCGTAAAGAACGCCGTTTGTGAATGTAAACTCGACAAAACCCCAGTCCACACCTGCACTGGGATCTTGAAGGTTCGTAACAGAAGGTTGAACTAGACCATCGCCACTTCCGATATCAACCACAAAAAAGTGAAGATCGTCGTTGGCGAAGTAAACGCGTCCAGAGCTCATGGAGATAGGAATTGTGAAATCCAGCGTCTGACCCTGTGGTGGTAGAGGAATGGCAATGTTATCCTTGATCTCGACAGGTACTTTCGACCCTCCTGATTTAGGATACACGAGGCTTCCATCAGCGCCAATAAATACAACAGTACCGTCAGAGTCCAGCCCTGAGATGTAGGCTCTGACGTTCCCGCCGCTAAAGTTGTTCACGAGCTTTAGTGGCAACGAAGCAGGTTCGGCGCGGCGAGTCATGAAGTGTGTTTTGTTGTTTGCATATGTTCCGTTAAGTAAGTTGTCGTCTACAACTGGGATCGTGCCAGGGTTTACTCTTATGAAGCCCTCTGGCGTTGTATCGTGACGACGAAGGAGTGATGAAGATTGCAAAGGAGCGGCAAGGGCTGTGCCGAGAAGGCCAGCTAAGAAAAAGAATGAACGCATTCTATCAAAGAATGACTTATAAACTAATTCAAAATGAATGAATGAAAAGAGAGTGAAGAGAAAGAAACCTGAGCTTTACAGAATTGAAGAGCATTTTTGGTTGACTATAGAGGTATATAACTACAATTCACAATCACAAAGTGTTTCACGAAACAAAGGATTCACAGGGACAGTCTGATGTTCTTCAGGGATGCAGCAAACATGGAAGGAGGAAATATGTAAAAATGCATGAAATAAACAGGGGAGTATCCAAAACCGTTTGATATATATTTGAGGGAAGAGGCTGAGGATGGACGTTCTTTGACATGATTCGTTAATTTTTGAAGGAGCTAGGGCGTGTTTGAAACAAGGGTTCTATGAAAGCTCAAACGCTTTTGTTTTGGGGGGATCAAGTGTCCATGCTCCTTTCATCTCATCCTAGAGCCAGCCAGTCAACGGACCGATTCCCCGGTTTATTTGCTCCGAGAGCCTGGAATGTTTCGATCAGCTAGTGAAGATTAATACATGTCTGATATAGGACGTGCAATTATCCTGGCGGTTAGTTTATCCAATAGACAGCATCCCAGACAGCAAGTGACATGTGCTTATAAACGTGGGATGTTTCGGAAATAAAGAGTTATAGGAACTCTTTAATTTCGATAAAAGGATTAATAGAGTAGTCTTTTCTTGTTGGTCGTAGGATCGGACCTGGGTTGTGTGATGCGTTTCATCCTGTAAGCCGCTAGACGCACGTCTTTATGCATCGCATGAGGAGGACGATCCTCTGACACGGATTGGTCTGTGCTTACGATCCTACTATCACTTAATGAAATAAGCATCAGTTAATAAGTAACGGTTAATTAAACCCAGAGCTACCATGTCCATTCTACTCATGGAGTTGCTTTTATTCAAACCCAAACTAAACTCCATTTCCCAAGATATTACAACTTGCTCTGCTTGATCAAATGAGCATTAACAGGCGAAATAGCCTTGCCCGTTTGATGGTATGATAGAATATTCTCCATACCCAACTTCTCAAATCCAACATGTGAATCCAATGAAGCACCAGCATTGTGCGACAATAACTCCACGTTCTTCATCTTGATCAACTCGGGGCTGATAACAGGCTCATGTTCAAAAACATCCAATCCCGCGCCGGAGAGTTGTCCACTCTGAAGCGCTTGCACAAGATCTGCCTCGTTGATGAGTTTTCCACGCGCAATGTTGACCAACTTGGCGCCCTTCTTCATCTTTGCCAAACCTTGCTTGTTTAGTAGGGTTTCACCAGCAAAGGGAGTGGCGACGAGAACACAGTCAGCTTCCGCGAGGAGAGTGTCTGCAGACTTGTGATAGACTGCTTCAAGAGGTTCTTCAATTTCCTTTGGCATTTGGACAACGTCGTTGTAGAGAATCTTCATGTCAAGTGCCTTGTAGGCCTTTTCTGCGATGCGTCGACCGATACGACCAAAGCCGATGATGCCAAGGCTGAAACCACTGGGGTTACGGGATACAGGAGCGAGATTGCGCTGAGCATCTAGGAATTGCTCGCTTGAGCCGGAGCGAGCTGCAATGCTGGACCAGCTTAGTTGGCGGAATACAGAGATGATGAGCCAAATTGCAGCATCTGCTACAGATTCCGTGCAAGCAGCTGCAGCATTACAGTATGTGATGCCTATACCAGTTAACACTTAACCATCGAGAACAAAGACTAAATAAACATACCTCTCTTGGCAAGAGTAGCAGTATCAACCCAATCAAAGCCAGCACCAGCACTAGCATAAATCTTGCAAGAAGCAGGCAATAGAGAAATCAATTCCTCATCCCAATTGCCCATTTCACCGCCCGTGTTCCAGAACGGCCTGTAGATGGCGAAAAAGTCGCCAAAGGTTTTGTTCTTGAGAGCTTGGATGAATTCAGCGCGGGGCATGCTGTGTGAGCGCTTGATGTCGAAGTGAGACTTGAAGGTTTTGTAGAGATCGTGATTCCATTTTATGTCGTCGCCGAGTTGGAGGACAATTGGTTTGGTCATTTTGGCTGTTGGCAAGATTGAGATTGAGATTGAGATTGAGATTGGGATTGAGATTAGTATAGTGAGCAATGGATGATATGAGTATATAGTTGTAGCAGACGTGAAAAGGTATGATATGAATAGATGGATGACAAGACAAAAGTCGAATGAGTTTTAATATATAAACTCGGACCCTCGGCCGATGGAGATTGTTGAGAGAATGCCGTTTCTGAATAGCGTAATTTTGACCGTCACTCTTCTGAACCAGTTCCTTTACAGGGCATTTCTGATCCGAAAAGACCCATAGAAGTGAGTGTTTTAACAACTTTTATTGGTCGGGATACTTCCCCGGCTTGTGAAGGACACTAATTTCGGGCTTCTCGCCGAATGCAAACTCATCGCGATGGAGACCGATTCAAGAGTCTGGGGTAAGTGGAGTGGAATACCGATATGTGCAGATAGAATTGAGCGAACAAGTGGTAGAACGAGAAAGTGGTAGTATGATATAGTGATAAAAGTATTTTGATTAATATTCTTGAACCTTGCAATCGTAAGTTGGAATTTTAGCACCGTGTCGTGCTGATGGTATTACGAAACTGCTCTGCTGCACCAGCATTTCTCTTCACTCTTCAATCGCTACTTGAATTCCACTACAATGGTCAACGTAGGAAAAAGAATGACAATCTACAATTCAACTCCCCCTTTTAATCCTTCTTCTTAATTCTCGGGAAACTCAACCAAACACCAGCAACAACCGTAATCAATGCAAGAATAATCGGCTGCAAAACCCCAACACCCTTGCTATTCGCAATAGCTCCAATAGCAAACGGAAAGATAGTTCCTCCTGTGCCGCCAATCGCCATAGCAAATCCAATAGCAGAAACATGGATTTTAGCCGGTAGAAGCTTGGCAGTCACCATGACCGCGCCAGGAAACATGGGCCCTAAAAAGAAGCCTAGAAAAGCGACGGCAACGGCTGAGACTATGAAGCGAGGGACTAGCCAAAAGAGAAGTTGCAAACCGACGCAGATAACGAGGTAGATAGAAAGACAGAGTCTTTCACCGAAACGCTCGGTGACAAAACCTAGACATGCACGTCCGAGGGCCATGCCTGCCCAGAATCCTGTGCCTGATGCACCGGATGCGTATGCTGAGGCTTTTCGTACGCGTAGCATGAATGTGACGACCCAGCCACCAAGACCGACTACAGATATCAGTATCAATCCATGATAAGGCGAGATAATTAGGAATTACCTTCAACTCCCATATAGGCAAAGAAGAATAACGAGCAAAGCCATGTGACCTTCGATTTCAGTGCCTCTCTCGTCCCAGCGCCGGTATCTTCTGATTCATTGACGTGTTCGAGTTGATAGACTGCCCCAGTCTTTTGCCAGAACGAAACAGTGAGACCAACCCACTCGACCACAGTAATTCCAATCTACCCACGTCAGTTTAGTACTTCACCTATCTTGTAACTTACTCACCATGACATAATAAAAGGTATACCAAGGCAAATCATAAGAAACAACCATTGAAGTCGCAATGAGCGGCGAAAACAGCGCACCAAGGGAATACGAAGCGTGCAAGAAGCCCTGCACGGTGTTCGCCTTATCCATGGCTCCCACCCAAGCGCAGAAGCAGGCATCCGTGAGACCGTTCCCAAAGCCGCTGAAAACGTTGCAGACCACAAGAACGGGGTACGGCGGATGAAGGGCTAACGCGACAAAGGTAATGAGGTGACAGATTGGTGCCATTATTGCGACACCGCGTTGGCCGAAACGCATGTGGATGCGTGCATTGGTAAAGGCGGCGACTGAATAACCTGCAAAGGGAGTGAGGAAAATAAGAGAGATGATTGTGTAGCTTAGATCGTAGTATGTTTCGAGCTGGCATCTATTAGAGGACGTGGGTTTATGAGAGAAGATGACATACATATGGGATTAAAGCCTGTGATAGTTAGTATTATTCAATTGTACTTGCAGAGATATACATACGCCAACTGCTGCATCATTCATACCAGCAATGATAAAAGATAAAAACGCAAATCCAAGCTTGGGCATATTCCCCTTTGGATAATTCCACCTCTGCGCCTGTGTCTGCGCATACGGAGGAGGTACATCATCAGGTGGTAAAGAAGGTTGTTCCTCGATTGTATCTTTTCCACGGACGTGACATCCTTCTAGAGTCGTGAGCTCAATCGGCTCTTGGGTTTGGGTCAGGGTAGTCGACATGATGACCTGACAGGAAAGATGAAAGAAGTGAAGAAAAGAAATCAAGCTTTTTTCCCTCCCTTCCTTGGCGGTATTTATCAGCTCCGGGAACAAAAGATCTGCAGGGTGGGTGGAACGGATAAATAAATCGCTTGCGCTTTGTAGACCTATAAAGGGAAGTTGTTCCAGCAAGGAATGATGATGAATAACGCGGGGTTTTGATCCAGTGAAGGATGGGAGAGTTATGCTTATTTCAGCACGCTATACTTTTTGGGGGAATTATCGGGATGGATTCCCAGCTTTTCGTGATGACGGCCCGTCGGATGGAAGAAGCGGATTCCGTGGATACTTACATTCCGCGTGTATTCCGCTGTATGTATATAATTATTTTATATATTAGATCTTGTCCAGCTGATCATTTGTATGGCTTGGCCTTGGCCGACTTGGGATGGGATAGATGTACAGTTCGTGTAGAGTAGACTAGGGATGCTGTAGTGTAGCTGTCTGATCCTTGTCCCTGGCACAAGAGCAATTGCAACCCCAATCTTGAGTGTAAATTAAAATAAGTATATTAAAATAGAACTGGTTCCGACTGCGAGGAATTGATTTGAACTTGCTTCTTTTATCATGGTGCAAGAATCCAGGATCTTTATTGGTTATAGTTGGGCCTGTACATACATTGCATATTCCTTTTTTTCTAAGTCTGTTTAAGTGTATACAATGAATCTAAAAATGTCATCATGTCTTTCCGATCTTCGGATATGTCCTTGATACTTCGTTTTACCTGTTTAAAAGATTCACAACGAGACGAGAGTTCCCATGAAATGATATGGACCAGTAAGCAACTAGTTAGTGTTAGTTACCCAGTCTAGTGGATTACTTTTAGCGACCAACTAGACTATTCTTCCCCCGCTGAATTCAATCTGCCTCTTTCATCTCAACATCCATCATCGTCCTTTTCACTATCATCAACGTCCACTTCGATGAAGCGAACAAAATGTTGCGTGTCATGTCGCAGGCGACATAGAAAATGCGTCACTCAACCAGGTGCCCCGAAATGCGGCGCTTGCATTGAGTCGGGTAATGAGTGTCATTTTGAGAATGATATTCGCTTCAAGCATATTCGTACTGAAGAGAAAAGTACGCAGAGAAAATGGGCAAAGGTGCCAGATATTAGTGCGTATTTGTTACCCGCAACATGTCCTTCATGCTTACAATTGATGGGTAGTTTCATTTACGACACCGCGAGGCATTGATGGTCAATTGTCTCAAGCATCACCAGCCGATACCTCGAGTCAACCAGATGTCTCTGTCACTGAAGATGAATACATGTCGCAGTCGATACTAGACACGTCCATCTCACCATCTGTTTATGATCACGACCAAATGCAATCCGAATCCAGTCCTTTCGCCCCTGTACTACCAGATCCTACGCATAGCCCAGATGCACAGCAACTTACCGAACGAGAAGCCTTTTTATTCATGATTTATGTTCACAAACTAGCACCTCTAGTAAGGGCTCCAAATAATACTCTTGCTCATTCTAACAATCCCAGTCTGACGCCTGCGACGATGCCCGCCATTTCGCCCTTCAAGTCCCCCGTCTCGCTCTCCAAAACCCAATGATACTAAACGGCATCCTCGCCCTCGCAAGCCGCCACGATTCATACTCGTCACAAAACTCGCTGGAGAGCACATACTACCATAACAAATGTATAGAACTCCTCATAAACGCCTTTGCTCAGCCCCCGTCAACATGGGACACGACGCTCCTCACAGCAGTGGTCATAGCACGTCTGTACGAAGAAAACGACAACGAAGCTGATCCGCATTATCACCTCGCCGGTACTCAAAACTTATTAAATCACGAGGTCATCACAAAGTTTGTCATGCAGGGCGGACTAGCTGAAGCTGCTAGTTGGGTTCATCTGAGACAGGCGATTTACGTCTACGTTGCGGGGAAGAAGCCGATGGAAATATGTCTGGAGAATTTTGCCCGGTCGACAGTTTTTCAAAGGACGGATGATTCGGCATATGCAAATCGGGTCGTCTATTTATTTGCCAAGATTTTAAAGTTACTTTTCCCTATGGGTGAAGACCGAGGTTTGGAAGAATGGGAGGATGTTGAGAGCGAGGTTGAGAGATGGTTTGAGGGAAGACCTGTGTCGTTCAAGCCGATATTTCACAAAGTGGAGAATCCGTTGGAGGATAGGCCGTTTCCGGTAGTTTGCTTTGCTGCAACTGTACCCGGTGAGAATACCGTTCAGCGCTTTCGGGTCGACTACTAACATTACGCAGTGATCGGCATGCAACATTACTATGCGGCAAAGGCAGTGCTATCTCTGCACAGACTGAATAATTTGATGGATTACGTTGATTCAAGTATCACATCATTAAAGGTACTGACGGTATATCTCTGGATCGGAGAGAAAAGCTGACATTGAGGAAGGACACCATCTGCTCAAATCTTTGCGCCTTAATCGGTCTCGCCTTATCAAACGAACATGCTGGCAACGCGTTTTACCTTCCAGCACATATGTTATCACTTTGTAAGTATGAAGCTGTTGGTCCGAACTAAGTACTGACAATCGCTCAGGTGGGTATTGTATATCAGATCCACGCCTGCGAGTGCATGCTATACGGTATCTGGAAAAGGTAGAAGAGGTGATCAAGTGGAGGACGAAATGGCTTATTGAAGCACTCAAGTTCGACTGGGATGGTGCAGATCACGATATGACCACATTTCAAATGTCATAGCTATTTATGGGAACATGATAATGAAATTTCCTAGCCAATATCTCTTTGGGAAAGGCCAGGGTTGTACAGGGAGATATGCTAATAAGGTTGAAATTCAATTGTACCAATACTTAAAACACCTTTAAATGCAATTTACCATCAAGAATATTTCGTTATTTAGTTTTTGATTCCTCGCTTCTCAACTGAAAAAGACACCATTATGGTTTTCTGCAGTGCAAACTAAACACCATCTCCGAATTCAAAATCTTTATCCCATCGCTTGAAAAAGTCAGCTTTGTCATAACACGAATACCAGATGCTACTTACTGTATCCCAAGGACGCGCCGAGTTTACAAATCGAAGATCAGTACCTAGTCTGATTCGATTCTCTCTGTCATGGTTAATCGTTGAAGCGTGGATCTACACTTATTAGTATCTCTTCTTCTTTCGATATCAAAGAGTCAACATACCATGTGTGGACTGTGAAACACGACATCACCAGCCTCATACTCGCCAACAAGCCACCTCCTCTTGTGCATCCTTCCAAAGTCCGCTGGTCCATCCGCCAAGAATCCCGTGCTCATCATGTTCTGGTTAAACGCATTTCTCATCTCCTCATCACTCATACCCGCCTCTTTCGCCTTTTTCGCAAAGTCGCCCTCAATCTCTGCACCAAGCGCCTCGCTTCCTTCCAGGTAAATCAGACCTCCACCGTCAAGCTTGATATCACCCATGGGAACCCACGCTGTTACCGCTGTGGGCTCGCCGTAGCGCATGAATGATTGGTCGTAGTGTACACCGATGGCTTTGTTGCCAGGTGTGTTGTTTCGTAGAAGAGTTCTGCGCACGGGGAGAGTTGATTCACCCCAACCTGTGAGACGCGCGACAAATTCTTTTAGAGTAGGATGGTTGCAGAATCCTTGGACACTTCCATCTTTGGAGCCGGCGTACCAAGCTTCAGTGTGCGCTTTGAGAGCTGCGTCGACAAAGATTTCCGACTTGCTCGTCTCACCAGGTCTAGAGTTCTTTCCACTTCCAGCACCGATACCGGGGTAATCTTCTGGGTCGGCTGCATCGTCAAAGATACCCTCTACAGCCTCGGTTCCTGGCTTTAGGACACCGCTCGGGGACATGGATTTAAAGTATGATTCACGCGCTGCGAGGACATCTTTGCGGGGGAGAAGTCCTTTGACTAGAAGGTAGCCATTTGTGAGATATCGCTGGTATAGAACGTCGGCAGGTTCATCTGGGCGAGATGGTTCGAGTTTGGCGACTTCTGTGGGAGCTAGTAAACCGTCGTTTACGTAGAGCTCTAGGTTGTCAATTGTTGGGGTTTTTGTTTGAGCGTGAGGCATGATGAAGGGTGCTGTGTCGTAGTAGTAACAGAGATAGATGATGGGGATGGAAAAGTGGTTTTCCAAATACTATACCTTGCTTCTTTTCGTCTTGTACTTATACTTGACGATGCGAAGGCGCGAAACTAACGAGGTGGAGGAAATCCGCGGGGAGTTTTGCCTGATTCAGTAATGCCCACACATAGATCATCTCTAGACTCGAGTCCGCCCACCTTTTGAAGGCGGGGTAAAATGGATCTGCGGAGAAGATTTCATCCCGTGAACCAACAAGAAATGACAATATCTGGGTCATGATTGGAAAGTGAAGTGAAAGCTCGGTTGTATGTATGTAGATGGGAGGGAGGGGCGACTACGCGCTTCTTGAGTCCCCCTCCCTCGAGGTATCATAAGTCTATATTAATCATCTCCCCATGGATATTGGGAAGGCCTGCGCTAATAAAATATCAATTCTAAACCTTGAACTCCTCTTGTCCCTCGGGTATCCCAACAATTGTCTCTCGTGACACTACCACCTGCTGTGTCAAGACTATCCCATTCATGGTATTTAATTCCGTCTCACTCCCGGAGAGACTATGTGTCCGTTGTGGTTTCCTTCTATTCCAATATGTCCCTGACCCAATGGTTCCAACTCCAACATCTTGTGGTTGGCGTACGGGTCCTATATGGTGGTTTGGTGATGCTTCGTTGCTGCTGAGCATGCTGATATTTGAAATTTTTCGGAGGAGAGGACGGAGGGCTGTGCTGGCTACAACCATGACTGAGATGCAAATCTCGGCTGTTGCCCAAATATCTAGACTTTTGTTAGTATCTGAAGTATGGTTGAAGATGGGAAGTTTTGGGTTGTATACATATAGATATGTCGTTGCTGACGAAAGTCGTTTGGATAAAACGACCAATACTGACGAAAATAGTAATGAGTCCGAGTCCAAAGATGACAGCCAATCCAACTTTCTTTCGTCGAGAATTCACCTTGAGCTCTTTTAATAAAGGGATCGGGTACAGGACATCTAAACCGCGGATAAAACGTCAGCCGCAGCCACTGCTACCAGTTTCCAGGGTCAAGCATACTCAACACTTCAGAGGTGAAATTCATAGACCAGTTCAATCTCATAAGCTCCATCGACATAAAAGCCTGGCAATTGTCTTCGCTATCTCGCCAGTTTATCGAGGGGTCGGGTCCGCACCAAAAGGTATCGCTGAAAAGGGTGACTAGCGAGAACGAAGCTGTAAGACCGGCCAGGACGTATAGAAGGGTTCGCATTCCTGGATGCGTGCAGGGGACGAGGTTGAAGTAAAATGCGATGATGCTGAATTTCGGAAAGTATATGCCAAAGTCGAAGAAGTAATTCGTCGCGAATCGGATCTGCCCACTTGGTAAGTGTTTGTTTCTGGTAATATAGCAATGAAAGAAAACAAACCTTTTTGAGTGCTACACTATTCATGGTAAAGTCGTCCATCGCGTGCATTCGATACGTCAGAGTGTCGCATATAAGTAATCCTTGACATGCTGCCAAACCAGCAAAGAGCAGGTAATCGGCAGAATATATCCTCGCATTGCGCAACCAAACCCGTACGTAAACTCGAGCAGCGACCAGGACATACGCTATAACCATCAGACTCCATTCAAAGGACTAAGACCCCAGTTAGTATCCCAGCCCCCAAATCGGTGTGTTAATTCATGTTTCGTTCCATACCATTACAGCCTTGCTGGAGATCATCTTGGGCGGTTATATATCGTCGGTGGTCGAGCCTACCGGTTTGCAAATTCGCTTCTTTCAGGTGACGCAGGTTAACATGGCGTAGTTGCTAACATTGGGAAATGAGGAAATTAGAATGACTGGCAGTAGCAGCAGCGGATATATACATACCGTGAACCACTACCCCCAGCCAGGTTCTGAGCACAGACACGGGTCAAAGAGTCTAGTGGGCTAATGATACGCCACCCAAATCGTCGGCGCCCTGAGTTTGAGTCAGGTCAAGGCCTGGAGGGGGGGCGGAAACCTCCATACTGATGTCAACATATGTGGATGCTGAAGCTGAGATTTGAGCGTTCTAGATCAAAATCCGAGACTCAGACCCGTAATAGACACTTTTTTGCTTGGATCAATCAGTCATATTGAAAATCTAGATAAAAAAAAGAACACGTTCCAGCCGGGCAGCAAAGACAAGGTCAGTTACGCCTAAAACCCAGGTCCAAATCCTCGGGTCAAGGATCAACCTCCTCTTATCGACGCCAAGGACAGGAATTATCCCTGCAAGCAAGGCTAGTAAACCTTATTCTCTAACACAGGAATTAGATCGACAGGCGTAGACGGGGAAGACGGCGGATCTGTCATGTGGTAACCGTTTGCGGATGCAACCTTTTTGTGCTGCAGCAGCAGCAGCAGCACGAAGTGGACACGACACACTCTAACTGGAATTATCTATGACAGTTAGCGTCTCATCTCGGGTGGTTTTTCATATCCGCCGGAACCCCCAGGAATGGTGTAGCTCGAGGGGACTAGACTAGGAACCGGGGCCAGTAGCTTTGCCAACTCCGGTGTTGTTTCCGGGTATGTGATAGGTGGGACCTGTCAATATTGTGACAGGATTTATTTGGAGATTGGGTAGGAAATCGGATTTGGATCGAGTTCTCTCTAAAAGGGGGGGGGGAGAGGGGAAACATGGCGGAAATAGAGGCCTATTTCAGACTCTCAGCAGTAGAGAGGCATTGCAGGGCTGAGACCAGCCATGCCGGATTACGCCACATGAACAGACTCGATGTCTCCCATGATTCGATGGACCTGCTGACTGTTTACAAGTGCCAATATGTATTGACCCTACCACCACAGCTGGAAGCATGTCTCCGCTGGCAATACCCGTAATTCCACACGATAAGACCCCAGTATAAACCCTAACCTCTTGCAAACAAAACCTTGCCAGCCGGGATAAAACACTACCTTGCTAAAAACATTATATACATCAAGCTAAGACGGCAATTAAAAAGCCAAGCAATTCCTCACAATGTTATCCCGGCCGGCATAATCCAAAGCGATGACCCATAAACATGCTACTCCCCGAGATCGAGAAGGGTCCGTCTCCATATTGAATCCATCGCCTACATCATCAAAATGCTACAGCGACCGTTTTTGGGCTGGCGGTTTTCTACGAGTTAATAATTTCCACTCAGACGACCTATCATGTTTTACTGACGCTTTGCCCCCGTGAGTTAGTTGTTTGAGTCACGTTTAAAGTCCGTGATTCTGCACTTGCATGCCTCGGCACGTAAAAGAGCCAATCTCTTATCGGTGATAATGTATGTCTCAGGTTTCTGGAAGGGCACCTGATACGTATTTCCATTTTCGGGTATAGTATCCCAGGTCGAGGACAATACTGTCCAAGCACTTTATTCACATTAACAATTTTCCTTCTGTAGGTAGACAGGAAATCACTGTTGGTCTGGTCCAGCCGTGATCAGATCCATACAAACAGTTACCCAAGAGCCCAAAACATTGATGCTTGACATTCATATCAATCAACAAGGCAAATTCAGGACAAGTAAAAGACAGAATGGCTAGAGGGAAAGAAGGTCAGCTAAGAGACCCTGTTGTCTACTTTGTTATTGTGATAGCATCGGGTTCATGATGCTAAGACTGTGTAACAATTGTGTATCTTAGCTACACTGAACCCAAGCAAACACGCTCAAGATAGTTGTCTACTTTAAAGATCACGCAGGTCAATCATGCATAATGATTTGGACAGCACGTCCAAAGCAGACTTTACCGCCACTTCCAGGTCTATGCATTTATTTTGTTCACCCTGATTATCACCTACAAAATATTGATCCCAAGTTATTCTCTCATCGTGTTCGGAATAGCCACGGAGATCCAATCCGGTTTGAACTATTCACACTCACAAGTGCCACTGATTCCGATTATGCTGAGCACTACCGTAAAGAATTCGAGGCTCGAGGCGATGTTATGGAACAAGTCGGCCAAATCAAGGACGCTTCGAATGATCCTGAGTACGAGGGTTTACGACGGCACTCTGGTAAACTGTCAGGTCTTGTCAAATCTCATAAAAGCATGTATATTCCCCACCATACTGTTGTATGTATGTTCAAAGAGGCAACATGGGATATGGGATGGACATCGTGATGGGAAGCTCTGGGGTAATAATCAGCATTGATACTGTCTTATTAAGCCACGAGCTATTTACACATCAACCGCGTAAGAAGAACAGAATGCAAACGAGCAGTCACTTAAGTCATTTAAAGTATAAAGTAAATTTCAAAGATGGTATAGATGCAATTGGCCATACCCCGTGCCATTGGCGGACCCTGCACGGGTAGAAGTTCGAGGATGTTGGCAAGAACTTGGCTCATGTCAACATCGCGTTCTAACAGGATTACCGCTTGGTCTTCGGTTGGGATACTAGTGGGTGGCTATCACGGGGCCGCATGGTGACCGCAGTTCAATTATTGACTGGTTAGATACGTCTGAGCTGGCGCTGAGCTGGTGAGCCAATACATCGACCGTTTGCCATGGTACGGCGGGGTTCCATGTTTTAAATAAAATGTTGAAAGTTAATCTGAGAAATGAATCTTTTTTCATTATCTGCAAAGAGAAAGATCAGTGCTACCGTGTGAAAAAGAATATACTTCTTGATGCACTCGTAAGTATCTTGATCCACTGTCCGATTGACTAACTCTATCAATTCAACAAATGGTTGCAGAATAGCACTTCAAAAAATGTTCAGCTCCTATTAGACACTGATATAGTAGTTACCCTAATGTGTGAGGTTTGTAGGTTATGTAACTCTTAACTAGGTAGTCTAGACTTGAGATCTTTATAACTGTATAGGGTAAGTTAGCTTTGTAGTGAGTAATGCTGTTAATAATAGAGGCAGCAAGAGATACTAAAAAGAAGGATCGGCAGACAGGACATTTTAACCCTGCTCCATAAAACGTAATTACAGTGACAAGCTTTCGTAGCCTCCAGGGGAAGAAAGCTTAGCTTTAATTATTGTGGAAGTATCGGAGTTATAACGCGACTAAAAGTTTCATACAAAGCTATAAGTAGGTGCTGTTTTCCCAACTATTTCCCAAATCTACTCTCTGCCTTCTACTGTTGCATCAAACACCATTTTCATCAGCTCAGAATGGCTTCACAGTATTTAGATGGTGCAGTACATCATATGATGCCATCTGGGGCAAATATCTAGTCATCTCCAGTCATCTACCTACAAGTAGACCCAATACGCACAACGAGCAGTCAAGTCAATTCAATACCGGAGAAATAGTGAACCTTGATGGGTTCTACGTCACCAAGATGAGACAAGACAAGCCCATCTACAGAGCAGAGTAGCCTACTCTTATCTCAGACAAGAGAAAAGGGAGTTTCGCTTGTCTCATAGTTATTTACTATAGCGCGCAGATTAATCTTGTGATCTGCACGCTTTGATGAAGATTGTGGATCCGCACAGACAATAACGCGTGTACCTTTCACAACAAACTGCATTGGTTGGAGTACTGACAATAAATTCACATTCCTTATCTGCCGAATATCCATAAGCGCCGGCACTTTTGCTTAAGCTCGACGAATCATCAATAGACGGATCATAACTTGCAAGCCTTATATCCAGAGAAGCAACTAAAAAAAGGCTGGATCCGCCTCATATCTGCTAAGCCTCTGCGGCTCTGCTCAGGGGGCGCTTAAAAAGAGATCTTCGCTTCACGGCTACCGGCTAGATGACAGTCTACAGACTGAAACACTTGTTTAATGTGTGTTCCATTTGGCCGGGCTAGGGATTCGTCATTCGTGCTACAGTTGGGCACTGACTGATAAGCCTGAGCGCCATTCAACGCCATGCTAGATAGTCCCCTGAAAACAACGTCAGGGATGGATAGATATCTTAAAGGGAGGCCTATCTCGCTTGCTCGACTTTTTAGAACTCTTCTCTCTCTATAGAGAGAGATTTCCTTCAGTGTTGGACATCCGCGGTCAATATGGTCAATTACTTTCATTACGAACCTTCGTTTTCTTTAGCGACTATCTTTGTTGTTGTTTTCACTCTCTCATCGAATCTCCATGTTTACCAGATCGTCAAGTCAAGAACATGGTTCTTAATACCGTTTGTGATTGGTTGTCTCTGTAAGTCCTCTTTGCACCTACATGAATCTCGTGATGGACTAACACAGACTGCCCATCAGGCGAGGCCGTCGCATTTACGAGTCGAGCTATCAGCGCCAAGGAAGCACCCGAATACTCCTTGGCTGTTTGCATTATACAGAATACGCTTCTCCTCCTCGGACCGACATGCTTTTCAGCGGCGATCTATATGCTCCTGGGTCGTTATATACAGTATTTGGGAGGGGATAATTATTCGCTGATCCCGCCCAAATGGCTGGCCAAGATGTTCCTTTTCGGAGACATCTTGTCTATTGTGCTACAAGCATTTGGTAATAATACAGCTGCCATATCGACGAGTGGTTAAGAGATGCTAACCGTAAACTACAGACGGCGGAAAATTTGACAAAATGGATACACCTGAAACCTTGTCAGTGATTGAAGTCGCTGTAGTTGCAGGCCTAATAGTGCAACTTGTATTTTTCAGCATGTTTGTCGTCGTGATAGGATGGTTCCATTACAAGTTTCGCAAGCACTCGACGACACAACCACCTGGCTGGCAGAATTTTATGAAAGTCATTTACGCTGCCAGTATTCTCATCCTGATTCGATCCCTCTTCGAAACAGCAGAGTATGTTGGGGGACCCGAGGGAGAACTACAGGCCAAAGAGGTCTACATATACGCCCTGGAAGCTATTCCCATGGCCCTGCTCACGATTGGGTTTCATGTTTTTCATCCTTCGAAATTCATGCCGCGCCTGGAAAAGACTTTGACTACGAGTGATAGTGACTCAAACTTCACTTTGCCCTTTTCACGACGAGGTTCAAAAGCGGGTGCAAGGGCAGAAATTGTGGAAATGGTTTAGATTTGGACTTGTTTGGAGTTTCATATCATAAGCGGGCTTATGGAAGATTGTTTGTTTGGTTTTATCTGCGTGTTATCAAGGTCAGGATCTCGGAAATACAGTACAGCCATATCTGTCGGCGCAATTATTGGCTCTTCAGTGGAATTAAGGCGTTTGATTTTCTAGCGAGTAGCAATTTTACTTGACCTCGGGGAGTCGGAGGTGTTGCAGAGGTTATGTCGTAATAGGTGCAACATGTTTTATCCTTACCTGATTCACTGGTAGACGGCTGGTTTCTATTGACTGTGATATGAGACATATAACTGTCATTCTTATTCTCACCCGCGAGTAGTTGCATGTGTCCTCTTCCCGCAGTGACTCCTCACTGCTCTAATGCTATCCACATCTGCTGCAAGGCGGCGATCACTATGTGATGATAATACCGCCCAACCCACCAACTACTGACATGTGCCAATATACCACGACAAAGGGAGTTTCCGAATGCAAATGAGAGACCTTTGACCTGCTTTGGGCTATGTCTTGGAAATCTACAAAGCGGAAAGTTGACAACATCCGCCGTGAGTCAGTGATCGTCATGGAATCTCAACATTCCTGCTATTGTTTGGACATAGGGTCTGGTGTTTGAGAGTCAACTGTTTCACATCACTGCAGTCGATTACGACTACCACTACTGTGGCATCTTGCTATTCGACAACTTGTGCCGAGACTTGCTGCATGATGGTATAATGATAACAAAACCTCACGTCCCGACCCGCGGCAGATCATCCGGGAGACGAACCTATCGCCAACCACCAGAGACAACTTGCCGTAAGTGTCTTACAAAAGATCCTGTGCCAATATCCATATTAGCAGACCGATATGCAGCCACTCTCCTGACGGATTGCCGTTACTTGATACTGTCTATTTCGTCGCCTTGTTGTGTGAATACGAATGTGTCAGTTTGATAATCTATGCCTGCGCCAAGAGTGGAACCCACAAGGCTTGATTGGCATACAACGAAGATCGGGTATTTGCGGTGGACTAATCGGTTTGACTGCAGCTGAGCTGAATGAAAAGGCTGCGGCTGGCTGAGGAGGGGGACGGGAGACGAGCTGAAAGAGACTGGGGACTTACCTAATGGGTGGTGATCTGTGTCGATCTACGAACGGCACTCAATTGACAAGATGGTGCTCCATGTCAAAGGGTATGTGACTAGGAAGATGGGTTTCGAGAGATGTTGAATTTTAAAAGGATGAACATCGGCACGCGAGTTACTTCCATTTCAACAAATACTTTAACAAACTCAAGTAACACCCTGACTCGTCTACTTTCAATTTTATGAGATCAGCCTCTTCGTTTAGACCCCCTACCAACTCGCAATCATGCCCTCAGAGGATGATCTCAAGGCCGCTTTCCTGGACCTAGTCAATGCCGTTCGTGGCCTTGACAAAGTGCCAATTGAGAGCTTCGCTGGGCGCCTTCATAACAAGGCACGGCATAATTCAAATGCCCAATCCATATTTCCCTTTTTCGACTATGCCCCAGACTTCAACCCACTGGATGAGAAAGACTCGTATAGCCAAGAACTTGATGGTCGTTGGGCGTCTGACCTGATTGCTCGGCTTACCATTGCCTCGGTTGCGCAGGGGACGGTTCAGGTCGACAGCTCCAAGGATCCGGATGGCTACAAGAAGTTTATCTACACTGTAGGTTAACAGCCCTCTGGGGTGCATCATGTCTAATGTTATTAGGACAATGCCAAAGCCCGGTATGGTGAGATTATCACCATATTGATGTCCTTTTGTCTCGCAGAACACATTGATGCTAAACTCAAGAAACTCGGACAACCAAGTATCAAAGAGCTCACTGTCATGGATGGATTTGCAGACTATGCGATTCAGACCATGTCAACCAACAGGTGGATCAACCAGGAGATCTCTGTTGACCTCTGGCGTGGAGACCACCTCTTCACCATCAGCATGCTGCTCCTCGTCGACTTTCTCAAATCAGATCCCACCAAGATCCCTGCCTACGGTACTAGGTTCCAAGACCGCCCCAGCTATGAAGTTCTTCAAGCTTGGTCCTACAACATCTGGGGCGATGAAGCGAAAGGTGATGCGACAAAGACTGACAAGATGGTCGAGTTTTTGGGCAACGTCGCTACAATTGTGTATGTGCCCCAGTCAGACGCCCAGATGGCCGAGCCAACACCGACATTTGACGTGATGCGAGAGTTTTACACGTCTGTTATAAACTCTCGAGGTCGATACAAGGATGATGGCGAGTATCAAGGTGAATTGCAGTCCAGCCTAGATCGATTGGACAACCGGGAAGACGCAATCAACGAGTGGGAGTCCTACTGCCAAAGCATGGCCAGTTACTATCGACTTAACATGCAACCTAAATGGGACTTGGGAGTGATGAACATTTTTGACCGCCAGGAGTGGAGCAAGTTTTACAACTGGATGAATTTCAGTGAGTTGTTCTTTCTGTGTCTCCCCTACTGCGGAAGCAAATGGATACAAAATGATAAGAACTCTGTACTGACAAGATATGGCTAGCCTTTGCCAAAGAATGGGATCTCTATTGGGACGCGGACTGGGTGAAGATCATTCCTAACCAGCCGCTGTTCATGAAGAATGGACATGTCGGCAGCCCCTTGGTGGCTGGCACGTCAATCCTGCTCGCACATGGTGAATCGATCACGGTTGAGAAGCTCACCGGAAAACATCGACTGCACTCGGGCCTCAATCACTCGACAAAAGTGACCACCACTGAATCATACACCCGTTGTATAGCAAGCAGGTCCAAGGTCGAGTTAGTTGGCTTCAGTAAGTTGTGCCCCCACTACTGGAAATGTGAAGGATACTCGTATTAACGTGGCTACAGATGGAGAAGCACCATTTGCTACCCCCGGTCAAGCATTTCTTACCAGCACTGGGCTACGGGCTGTCGATCCCAAGGCGGCCTTGTCTGTCAACCCGTTCCTACGCATTGGAAAACTCGAGGTTGGTCATATCATTTACCGTCGTAACGGCGAGCGATACGAGCATATCGAGATCAATTCCATTGAGAAGACAAAGGTTGCGGAGAAAACTGTCTACAGTGTCTTCCTCGCGACTAGCCAGGAGTACTACCACGCCAACGGATACTTGGTTTCCCAAAATGTCCCTGAGCACACTCTGCAGCGCGCAGTAAACTCGATTCGCAAGGTCCCAGAGAGCAAGAAAATGCCACTTCTTTCACACTTTAAAGAACTGTATGCCATCTTTAGCAAATGGGATCGCAAGACTATCAAGGAGCGACTCGATCTCGAACTGCTTCATGGCTATCACGAGGTACATATTAACAAATGGACTGCGATAGAAGTAACAGAAACCATTCAGGTTGGTGGTGTCAGTGGTGCCAAAATGACCTCTCCGGCGCAAAAGAAGAATCAGGCTGTGCCATTGGACCAGATTCGAAGACGATATGAGCTGACAGCGCACCATCCCGATCGTCTTCCTAGACACTACTGTCTTCCATCTGTCGACGTCATTGACGGCTGTGTGGTTGTGGACAATGAGGTGCAACTTATGTCTTCTTATGATCTCGAAGCCAGAACATTCAAGTGGACACGAGAAATCGAAAACGCTAAGAAGTTCGAGCATGGGATGCTCAGGGCTTACCAGGATGGACTCACTGGGTATGGAACGGTCTATGTCACGTCTGAGTCTAGCCCGACTCGAGTGAACAAAGACATGATTCACACTTTTGACGTTCGAGCCAAACCAGCGTCTGGGGCTACGACAAAGGCAGAGGGCAGAGGCTACGTGGGACTTGATAAATACAAGCTCACTGTAGACCGGAGTGAGTGGCCTGCAGATACCGAACGCACTGAAGTTCAGGATCCACTGGAACTTGGTGACTTCACTTACGGTTATTTCGATCAGGGCGATAAAGCAACTATCCCATACGTCCAATTTCCCCTCTTAGATGAACTCCAAACTTCCATCAATCAAAACTTCGACAAAGAGTTGGATGAGCTGTACAGAATCGAGTGTGCAACTTTGGAAGACAATACTTTCCGAGCTACCGTTCGGTTCCACCACGCTGCCACTGTACCTCTTATCTCTGATTCTGGCGACGACGCCAAGACTTTTGATGTAAAGTTTCCTGATCTAGGTATAAATTTGACCCTGCCTTGTCTTTTCCAGGAGTTCTATATCGACTTGGATATTTTTGGCGACTTCTCTTACGGAGCATTATATGAGTTTGATCCAGATATGCGCGGAGGGAAGGGAGCACGGTAAGCTTTAGTTAACCTGTATCATGAGCACCATATATTGACGATCTATTAGTCACCTTCTCGAAGCCGAATACATTGGTGACGCAGATTATTTCCGCCAGCTTCGAGCCAAAGTGTCACGAGCCTTCGCAGACGTCCGTGATCCGTCGGAGCGAGCACTGAGCTTTCAGGAGTGGAAACCCTGTCATATAACAGATGAACTCGTCGCCTATGCCGAGCCAAATGTGCAGTTACTTCTGCAATTTCCTTCCTACAGGGAAGAAATGGTTAGCATAGCCCATCACAGTACTGGGAGAGTAATCCCATTAGAGCCGTTACTGACTACGAATTTCTGACAGGTTCATTCTACCATTCAAACATTGGTTCAAGACATGATGTACTACCACATGAATCAAGATGACAGAGAGGAATTCACGAGCAGAGCCAAGCCTACTAACCTGCCTTCGACCTTGGCAGACAATCTCCCAGCAGAGCTCAAGAAGTTCTTCCATGACAAGTACGCACCGGCATTTCTGTGTCGATCAATCAGTAGCTTCGACAAATACAGGTCCAAATTTACCGTCAAGGAGCAGAAGAACCTCTGGTACTGGTGGGAGGGCAATGGCGAGAAATGTCTCTCGCGATCCCAAGAGTACAATGATCTCAACAACATGACATCAATCGAGGCGATGAAGATGCTGTATCGCACTGATCTTGATCCCTTCTTCAATAGTTCCCAGGGCCCAGACTACTGGGCCGAAGAACTCTTTGGGAAGCTTGGTGCCAAGCGAGTCATGAGCCAATTCTTGACGAATCCCATACAGAATGTAAGCTTCATTGATGAGAGCTCTTTTTTCTCTCGCTACCACCAATTAGCCATTTGCGATTTACTGACAGACTTTGATTTATAGGGAGGCAATGCCATCAACAGAGAATGCGTGCTGATGAACACGCTCGCCCCATCGCAGGCGTTTGCCGACGAGTGGTTTGAGAAGATTGTGGCTCATGCCGGTGAAATTGGTCTTGACTATCCATACATTGACGAAGATAGTGATTTGGCCGGCCAATGGCTTCACGATTCCATTCGCGACCTCATCCTCAAGGTACTGCTGGATGATCCTTCCATATCGAATGACGTGAAGGAGGCACTCTTGAAGGACATTCAGGACTTTGAAATCGCAAACAATCTGGATCAGACAGAAACGGCCGAGCGAAGAGCCGCAAACATGATATCGAAACAGGCCATTTTCCTTGCAGAAGCCAAGAATTGGTTTACGGCGGTAGGAAAAGGCCTTTCGAAAGCGCTGGGTGCGACTCGACTCTATCAATGGCTTGGTACTGCATTCGATCAAGTCTCGAGTAGGGTGTCAGGGAGTCTGCCAGGGACAAAGTCCCTGAAAGGACTGACTACCGTTTGCATGGTAAGTTCTCATTATCTACTCCAAATTCTTAACTAACCGGGTTCACTACCAGGCCGCATTCTACATTGGTCAAATTGCCACCAACATCATGGGCCTCGTGCAGAACTGGGATCTCCTAGAGCCTGACCAGAAAGCCACCGTCATTCTCGAGACGCTCAAGATTGTTACAGACGGCGTCAGCTATGCTATGGACACTTTCAAGAAGTTCAAAGACAATCCAATGAGCTCTGTTGCCGATAGACTTGACGTGGAGACTCTCAACCAGGGGACATACCGTGCTCTCAATGAGAGGGCGCCTGATCTTGGCAAGATGTCTGAGGATATCAATGGCCCTGGCGGATTCCACGACTCAGTTGCAGACCACGTCGGAGCTGGAGATCAGACGCCGAGTCGACCCAAAGGCAAAGAGAAGTGGAACGAGAAACTCACTGACCCAGTGGAGGATCTCCCACCGGGTGGTGGAAACGCAGCCAAGAAATTCAGCTTGTCGGGAGCTATCCTCCAGGGGCTCAATGTCGCCCTGGGAATTGGCGTTGCCGTTGCTATGACGTTCACACTGGCAAGAGAGTGGGATAAACTCACCACAGCCGGCAAGATCATCAACACTCTGGCTGTCATAACGCAAGTCCTCATTGTCCTCCTTGATATCGTGGAACTCGGTGCAGCCGTCGGTGCTTGGGTCGTCACTGGCACATTGAGCATGGCTCTGCCAATCATTGGAGCAGTCCTTGCAGTAATAGGCGTGGTGCTCATGATTCTCAGCTTCTTTGTCAATCTGTACAAGTCTGATCCACCACCCGACCCAGTAGCAGAATACATTGACGATATCGGTAAACCGTTGATCGGTCAATTCACTGATGCTCCCGAACCGCAGCTAACCTACACAATCTCACATGAAAACGTGACTGCTGGTCAAGTAACGAGTATCGAGATCGTCGCAGAGAACAAGACCAGCGAGGAAGTGAGCCTCACAAACACTCGCATTTCGCTTCTCAGCGGCAACGATGACACATGCTTATTCGCGGCGGACGACAAAATCGCTCTAGTGGAAGATGCAGACCCGGACAAGGACACG
Organism: Fusarium transvaalense; assembly: GCA_013623685.1. Taxonomy (NCBI): domain Eukaryota; kingdom Fungi; phylum Ascomycota; class Sordariomycetes; order Hypocreales; family Nectriaceae; genus Fusarium; species Fusarium transvaalense. The sequence goes on from JABFFG010000232.1 coordinate 40,219, forward strand.
GAGAACCACACATATGTGACGCCCGGTAAAGTCACCGATGCAAACCTGCCGAGGCCGAGTAAATTGGGGACGACGTCGGTATACTACCAGTACGATTTGAGAATTGCTGGCCCAGAGAAGGATGGGGAGAATGCGCTTCAAGCCCTGGTTCTCAAGCCGGCTGAGAGAATTCGCTCGGTGTGGAAGGCGAGGATCAATGATAAGGGCCAGGATGATGACCACACGAGCAGTAGAGTTGATATCGTGGAGCTCTTTAAGAATGACAAGAGTCACGTCCAGTTCACTCTTGTTAGGGGCTAGATTATATGATACTAGGATCTATGGACACTTGGTAGTAACATTTATTTAGCATTGACAAGTCTGTTGGAAGACTGGGACCATATACAATGCACAGATAGTATTACTCAGTCAAGCTTCAAAGTGTACACTATGTGACTATTCTCTCAGTAACGTATCGAGTTTCTCATCTACCATGCTTTTAATTATGCCTTACTTATAATAAGCCGTATGGCAAAACCCGGTATTTCCACTTAGGGTCAAATCCGCGAGCTTAACTGCTTTAGCCCCGATTACAAACTACAGTAGAATTACGTTTTCTTAGGCTGACACTTGACAGTCGGATGCTTCGGCACTCGCAGGAACTGGCGATAGCTGGCAGATTAACAAAGCATATTTATGGCGGTGCATTGATCGCCAGGACTAGTAGGTGCCGGTATCCGAACGATCTTCAGTAAGCTGAGATTGAAATGCTTTCCTATCTTGGTAATCCATTTGAGGCTGAGTTAAATGACAAAGCTGACTGGTTAGCCCGAGGTTTTCAACGGGGCGGAATAGACGCTTTAACTTTATATGTACCATTATTCGAGCTGAGGAAAAGGCGGAATTAGAGCCAAGAATTTAAGTTTATCAACGTCATTCAGTATAGAGGCAGCTTGACCAGGACATATGAAGATGCCTCGGTATGGATCTTGTATATAAAGTGACAAGATCGCGTTATGGAAACATCTAGATACAAAACAATTCAAACACTCATTTCCTTCCTATCATTCAATTGATTCAGATAACATGCAACTGACCAAGCCTCTATTTGGTACAGCATTACTGTCTTGTACAGCGAATGGCGCTGCTATATCCAAGGAGTCCTCCTCATCCTCTGATGCTCAAGCTCTCGCCAACGCTCAGTATGGACCAGTCCCAGGTGAAAGTCATCTTTACAGTTCCTATCGAGGCAAAGCGCCACCTTTCCCCGCCAACATGACCGATCCTATCTTACCTACCAAGAAAGGCAAGCCAGCAACCGATGATCAGGTCTGGCAGAATCTCCTATCCGCCGAATGGGTCATTTTCTCATTCTACCAACAAGGAGTGGAAGCCTTTAACAAGACTTCTTTCACCGACGCTGGATATCCTAATACGACTTATGACCGTATTCAGGAAATTCGAGATAACGAAGCGGGCCACTTGCGCATCTTTCAGGATAAGATCTCAGAGACATCGCTCAAGCCTGGGTCGTGCAAGTATCAGTTTCCGTTTCACGATCCGGTTTCATTTCTGGCTTTGGTCACGTTTATCGAAATCTCTAGCATGGCCTTCTTGACTGGTCTTGTCCAGGAGGCCAAGCTTCCTGCTTCACAAGGCGCTATGTTGGCTATCGCTGAGACGGAGACGCGGCACGAAACATGGTCGTTGATTGATATCTGGAACGCAAACCCTTTTGCTGGTCCCTCGGACACGGTGTTCCCATATGCGAACCAGATTCTGGATACGACGAATGTGTTTGTTGTCAACGGTAGCTGTCCCAAGGAGAATCCGATTTACCCCAATCCTCGTCAAAATCTGCCTCTGTTGCAAACAATCCCTGTCAAGAAGTCTGTTGAACCTGGTAGTGTTGTTGCGCTCAATTTCACAAGCACGCCCAACTTCAGAGAGGACCAGCAATACTACACGACCTTCTTCCATGGACCGTGGAATATCACTGTTCCGATCGAAACCAAGGAGTGGCCCAAGAAAACAATCGAGGTGGAAATTCCCAGTGCTTTCGAAAACAGGGGAATCATTATCGCTGTTGTGACAGATACTATCGGTGCACCGACTTTGGATTCTGTGGTTGCTGGTCCTGCTATTATACTTGAGCAACCAGCTGAACTTGGTGCAGAGCTTGCTATATCTGTCTGAAAGAATAAAGTATAAGTCATTGCTATGTTATATATGTATCTACAAGCACATAGTAGTTCTGTAGTCACTGCATCCCCGACAAATATATGCAGGAGGAAAGACCGTGGCTAGCCGTGGTAGGCCTCAAACTCCATAATTTTACGTTCCAAACTCTTGGCGCAGCAGGGTAGTGATACGAGCGGATCTCGTAGCAAAAAGCAAGCTTTAAAGTAATAGTGGGAAGACGCAGCTAGCTGAAAGATATATGCCGGTTGCCATCTGTCTCTTGTTAATTGATCTGCGCCAGGCATGTTTTATGGAAGCTGAAAACCAGGGTTATACTGTAGATCCTCAAATGACAACTGGATGGCCCCAGGGCGTTAGAAGAATTGGCTGTTGATAGCCTAAGAGACGAAATTACTCAGTTAGTTTATGATATTTAGACAAGCCTCTTAGGCTGTCTATTTCTGTCACCCTAAGCTTTAGGGGCCAACTTTTCTGTTACCCACCTGGATGGTAGGTCTTGGTACGGGGTTTCTCATGTCGCGACAACATCAATGCAACAGGCCACACCCGCACAGGCTTCCAAACCTGCAGCCATCCCTGAAATCTACTGCGAAAGCCCTAAAAGCTACCAATCTCATCTATTATCAAGCGCTGGCCCTGGTCCCTGTAAAGTGACTTAACATGCCTGCTTGGCTTGGATTGTTAGGAGCATCAGTGTCCACCGATTTCGCATACATAAATCATCGTTCCCTGTATGTCTTGGCAGTTGCAGCCTAACTCCTAACTGTTTTAATTCAGATATCTGCTTGGTTTCTCGATATATAACCATACAGTTCTAACTCCTGACCTTTCTGGTTATAAATATCAATTGCCTGTAACTAAGCTGTCCAGGATGAGCGACGCAGACTGGTGGGACGATTTCTCAAATAACCTTGCCACCGATCTAGCACCTTTCATTGCACTGTTCGGAGAATCGCCAACCAAGCAGTACCTCAGCGAATGTCTAACGATCAAGGACCTCATCATCTTTGCTACTGCACCATTGGGTATCATCACTGCTGTCGTATCGGCAATCCGCGTTTGCGGCACGCCCTCACTGAGAGCCTTTATTGGACGAGCGCAAGACGGAGCAGGAAATGCAGAAGCAGAGCTATGCTCTTCAACTAGCCGGGATGTCTGTGAGCTCTACAGCAATGGAGGTATTGCACGAGCATTCGGTCGCCCTAAACTACTTGAGATAGTCCATGACCCTCGACCTCCAAGCAAAGAGTTCTACCCCGACGATGGCAAGGAGCCAAGTCATGGGATCTATCTTTTCAAGGATTATATCCAAACCGATAAGGGAAAGGAAGAATGGAAGCTCCAAACTCCCCAGACAAGAAAGAAGATATCGATCGATATAGACGATAACGGGCCACGTTCCCAACCAGCGCCACGCTTTGCTCCGAACCCAAACCTATCATTAAACATCGGAATCAAGCCAAGGAACCCTGTTTGGTTCAGCATCGCGGCTACATTGGGTATTGCACTGCAAGCTTCTGTTGTCGTATGGGCATATGTCGCGAGGTATCACTTCAAATGGACGAGAGACAGCGTGGAAGGTTAGTCGCTGTTCACAATCCAAAATTTGTCCTTCGACAAGCTTACTTGGTTTAATAATAGACAGATACGCTCTCCCTACACTGTCAATAGGAACATTGCTTCTCTGCCTGGGGATGTTTTCATGCGCCTATTTGATAGAAAGGAAAACGGAGGAGCGAGTCTATGCGAGAACAACTAAGACCGACCCGAAGTTAAGGCCAGACAAAAGTCATACTGCATCCGAAATGTATTGGGTACAGCCAGGAAACCAAAACATCGGTGATCAAATCTTCGAATCATTTGGATACTGCGATAAGAAGACCTTACTCCAACGGTATATCACTTCATGGAAATCTACCTCGGATAGCCCGACAGGACCAGCTACAATATGGCTTGCGGTTACCATGACATCTTTGGGCTTTATCCTTCAATTTTTGGGTCTCAGAGCCAGCCACTCTTCAGTTGCCGTTATGCAAGTAGGCGTAACAATCATTATGAGCGTCATTCGCAGCGGATTGAGAACTCAACGTCTTGCAAGAAATGACAACTTCATGGTTGACGACCCCGATCTATATCAAGGAAGCGAACTGGACCATTTGTCATTGAAGCTAGGGCGGGTGGAGATGCCTATGAGCGAGATATCCGAGCCAGAGACCGCGAAAACCGAGTCACAGAGCCTTTGGATGGTATATCATACCATGACGCCAAGACAAAGTAGCTCTTTGGAAGCTAATACACCCACGGATCCTCCTTCGAACCGCAACTTCTTAGAAAATGATGCATCCAGTGTTCTGGAAAGATTGCCATTACCTTCTAATAGTCCGCCTATTCTCCATGGGTTCAGGGTCATTCCTTTTGCAGCTAAATTTAGACCTACTGCTGCCGCTAGTGTGATATCCAAATGGCTTTCCGAGGAGTACTGCGGTCGGTCTGAAGCCGAGCTTCATAGTGAGAACCATCATGCTTCGATTAAGTATCCTCGACCATCGGCGAAGGTATTTCTCTACAGAAGTCGACTGGCCCGAATGACAGGATTAGAGAATCTAGATTCTGACGACAGCCAGACTTGGGGCACTGGACTGATTCAGGTCCGGCACACCGTCAGAGTCCTTGCGGAGGCTATAGAGGATACAATGAGATTCCTTTTTGCTTCAGACTCGCAGTCGCCAGTGATTCTAGAGGACTCTTGGGAAAACGCATCTAGAATCTTTTGGACAGTTCGATGTTCCGTGGGCTCAGATGAATCGGACATCCGCATATCTCTCAAAAGAGCAATAGATGACGATGGGGAACCGGAAGGCCCATGGATGGTCGACAGGTCGGAGCTGGAGTCTGTGCTTGGCCTGTGGACATGGAGTCTCAAGAAGCAAACTAAGCTCGCGAGAAGATGGGAAGCCAGGAAACTGGATGAAGTGGACAGAGAGAGAGCCAAGCCAGCGAACGAGCGTATTGTTTCAACCACTACTTCCGCTGACTACGCTCCGCATGAAATGTTCGACATGGACATGTGGCGGAGTCGAGGCAGTGTCAAGATGATACTTCGGACGCTGGCTGAGTCTAGCCATGAAGCGGCTCAAGCTGCTGTCCATCAAAATGCAGTATGGTGGAAGGACAACGGTGAACTCGTCACTTCTGCAGACCGAGTACCTCCAGCCAGTAATCAGATACGGCTTTTTGGCTGGCACAACGTCACGCCTACCGACAAACCCACTGGGTTAGTGATTCTTCCCGGCAACACTTCAGTCCTACTCAACTGTGCCCAGGAACTTTACTCAACCTTCCTAACAGCTATACTGCTAGCGGTAAGGAGCCTTGGTGGTCATTCAAAAGTCATCCAGTACAAGGGTGGTTTTGCTGCAAGCAATGAGAATGTTGAGAAATTGCAAAACATTGTTATTACAAGGGGCTTATGCAACGATGTCGAAGCGTTCTCGTGCATCATACCCGTTCTGAGGAAACAAGGCAAGCTCGAAGTGCCTGATCATATAGCCTCTGAGATAGGTGATCGGGCAAGGAACTGTTGCCAGAAGAAAGAATGGACCATGGTGGATATCTTGATGGACTGGAAGATCCGACGTTGTACGGCTAGAATGAGAGCCACTGTCGAGGCTGAAGATCCAAGAGTGCATCTGGAAGCCATAAATGAACTGAGACTCTGCATCATAGAAGCATGTGAGATATTCCATGAAGCTAGTTTGCAGGCAGATCCTGAATCTAAGAGATTCGGTCTTGACGGCATCATAAATCTTCTTCAGCCACGCTCGGCGCTGCACTTTGATACGGCGGAGATTGGTGAAATCCCTTTAGTATGGCTAGAGCACCGCTGGGTCTGGGAACGCAACCACAATCCCATTTCAGAAGAGGGCCGAACTCTGGAACAAACTATCATGGCCTATGGTCAAGCTGTTCTTTGGGCATCTGGTCCGGATGATGATCTTCTATTAAAGGCTAAGCATCTGGGGCAATTGCTTCCGCGGGGCATTAATGGACACTCCCCACTTGAGCTTCCGGTACCTCGTGCTGAGGACATCCCGGGGGCAGCGTATGTCGATTTCGACCTAGCATCTGTTCTACATCATCTGAAAGTTTGTCCCAAGTCAGATATCAATATGAGCAGCCTCCTTTTTTCATCTATCAAGAACGGGTGGTTCATGGTATCCCATACTTTGGCTAAGCTCGGGGCGGATATTAATGACGGCTATAGAATCCGTTCTTTATCACCGCTAATGGTAGCGACATTTCAAGGCGATATCAACACGGTTAGGACGCTACTGAAACAGGGTGCTGTGGATCGAGATTTTCCCCCGGAAGATCCTAAGATAGCAACCGCCTTTCACGATGCTGCCGAACTGGGTTGTGTGATAATCCTGGAAGATTTGATAAGACGGTGGCCAAACGATCTCAACTTGAACACAGGTATTGGAGACGAAAGTCTGACGCCGCTCAACCTCGCCATTAAAAATGAGAAGGCTGCCGCTGTGCGGCTGCTCTTACGACCTGGGAGCACGGTTAATGCCCACAGCTCACTCGCTAAGAAACCTGCATTGCACTATGCCATCCAGCAAGACAAACTCAATATGGTGCAGATGTTGCTAGAGCATGATGGGGTAGATCCCAACTACCATGACAATGCTACAGATAACTGTCCTCCAATTGTCTTAGCCGTCAGGTTAAGGAGAGCCAGTATTTTCAATATCTTGCTACAAGATCGACGTGTCGATCCTTCCGTGCAGGATAGTGACGGAAGAACTATTACTTGGTGGGCGAGCGCCTTGAACCTTAGGTCCTATTTGGAAGAAATTATACAATCTGGGAGACTCTACACTCTGACTATGAACCGGAACGACAACCAAACGGTGAGTCCTCTTGGTGTCGCCATACGAAGGGGTAACCCAGACGTGCTCATCAAGCTTCTAAACATCTATGGTCTAGCTGAAGAAGCTTATGACTTATGCGACATGCTTGGGACCCCATTCCTTTGGAAACTTCTGCGTGCCAAGGCCGACGAAAGATCCTCAGATGTATTGCAGGCGATAAGAGAGCTGGTGAATAGGGATCATACTGGATTTTACGCAAATCTGCTGAAGGATTTACCTGGACTTGAGGAGCTGTGGCCATTGGTCAACACTACTATGGCGATGAATATTCATGGCGGCGCGGGGAAGGGCATAGAATATCCCTTTTCTAAGTCTTCCATCGATCAATGGGTAAAGTTTGGTGAGGAGGGAGCACGTTGGGCGTGTCAATTAGATGAGGCTAAGGTACTAGAGGGGTGGTGAATACAGACTTTCACATTAGAATACTACTGTAGTCTGACAACTCCAAGGTCTCTATTGTTGCTGCAAGGTATAAATTAAGTAGTCTACAGTTATTTTTACTGTTCAGCGATCAACCTATGCAAACTTTTAAACATACTAGACTAGGTTAGCCTACTGTATTATTCAGTTGAGTTGCTGTACTAAAGCAACCTTCTATCGACGAAGGTTTAGGATGCCGGATTCCTGGCTATAATATGATTAGCAAAAAGATAAAGGAAAAGTCAATGTTATTGGAGCTGGTAACCAGAAAGAGGGGAAGGGACTTTTTGTAACGAGGTTATGCATGTATGCCCAAGTCATGGTCCATCTCAGGCGAACTGCACAATCAGAGCCAATAACACAAACCCATGAGGCCTCACTGACCCCCGCAGCGAGGACCTGATTGTATAATAGAGCGACGATACGCTTTGAGGTACTTGAACAAGCTTCTCCACGCTCTTCCAACGTTGAAATGGAAAATCGTTCACAACGCATACTGAAAGAGCCCCACGCCTATGCAAAGCTCCTGTTTCTTCGCAATGGTCGCTAATACGAAGAGAAATCGTTATTCCAAAAGATAGAAGACGCCATCCCTGCAGGCGACCCCCGCAGCGAATGCGATTCTTCCAAGAATGTATCCTTGGGAAATCATGATATCGACCACTTACGTCGCGAGTTTCTGGGTCGGCTTTCTAAGACGATTTTTTCAACAAAGGGAGGTCGCCACGTTGTAGCCAGCCAGATGTTTAGCTGACCGGATAAGGGTAAATTCTTTGTTGCAATATATTCTGGACTCACTGAAGATGCTGCATTGTCCAAGTTCTTAGACGATTGTCTTTGGCCCTGAAAGAGACTGCGGTTGGGGTAGGCTCGGGTTCATATACGGATCAGGCTCTCGAAATACAGCTAACCGGTATCCTTGACAGATAATCGGACGGCGAAGAATATGGATGCCCTTTGGAATATGCTGCTTCGCCACCAGTCCTCAAGACTAAATGCCGTCATTGTCGAACTGAGACAAATCATGAAAACCTTCCAACGACTTCTCCGACAACATTCCTCTACAGAGCTGGCCGGCGGCAATGTTCTTCCAGACATGGAAATATTTGCAGTCGACTTTGAGGGATCCCTCAAACTATTCGCACAGTTTCTTTTTCGTTATAGTGAATCGGAGCTGGAAAGACACGACAGTCTGGTGAGTTTAAGCTATGCCTTTTACCGAGCCTTTACAGCCGAGAACTTCAAGAATTTTGGTCGGGCAGGTGATAAACTACACTAAGAGATCGGGTTCTTGTTTCTCATTCCCGTCGTTAGATTCAGTGCTCGGAAGAAGAAGCAGAGCCAGGAATGGAGTCTAGCGGATACGCTCCACACCCTCAACCTCCAGTCAAGCGATGGAGCAATCGAGAGGTTCATGGGACCATCGAGTTCTAAATTCACGTGGAAGAAGAATAAACTTATCACTGCATTTTCTGGACTGAAATCACCAAGAAATGTAGTTTATGCTGAAATCCAGTTGATTTTCTTTATCCTCAGCTACGTATAAAGTCATTTTAAAAAGGGAAAGGTTTAACCCTATAGAATCCAAATCAACAGTTTCCAAAGAGTAGATAAGTAGAGTCTGGTAGGCTGCCAATCCTACAATTATATCTTATAAAAGGCAAGAGGTAAGTTTAATAGGAGGTCCCACTCTATAAAAAGAAGGTCTCTTCATGTTGTGTTTTTTTATGTCTGTGACCTTAATCTATCTCCCTGTGGATATGTTGATAAGGTTTAGACTCAATAAAAAGAAGGTCTCGGAGGGAGTCGAACCCTCGCTGGCGGAATCAGAATCCGCAGTCATAACCGTTAGACCACGAAACCAAAGGTTCTGCTGCTGGCGGCTGGCAATTAGAATTGGGTTGACTTTGGTTTCGTTGCCTGCCACGACGAATATGACGAAAAACTGTTAGGTCTATGTATATCAGCATTCTCATCGGCTCGACTGCAATTTGCAGCATGCCATATGAGAACGATTACTCCAAGGGTAAAGCTGTTACTTGAGGGTCTGGGACAAATTGTGTAAAAGAGAATGGGGTTGGGATCTCTATACACCTCTTTGTGTCCTTACTAAGACCAACAGGTCAATTGATAGTCTACATCGAAATAGATTTGGGATAGTCAATGAAGATGGATGTGCAGTCTGAAGGATGCAGGGGACTGAGCAAGGGAGTTACCAAACTAGTTTTCTGACCAGGGTCACATATGGTAATGGACGGCAATGGATAGCACGTACTAAATTTAATATACAAATGTATCGAATTAAACGCTATGGTATATAAAGCCTGTTTTATACACATCCTGACTTACAACCTCGCAGCCGCGTTTCCCCCAGAGCAGCAACTCTTTCCACCGAAAGCCAGCTGACTGACCTTGTCATGCTGGTCCAGCGCACCCTTCTTCTCAGCTACTTGCGTAGGAGTAATGGAATAGCTTGGTGGCACATCCATACAAGGGTTGTTGGTAAAGAAGTTCCTTGGTCGAAGTAGCAACGTCATGGGCTCAACGGGCATGATGGGGAAGTCCTCGGGTGCGGGAATGTGAGTGACTCCGAATGTATGCCATAGAACAATGTCTGTGTTTTCTGTGCTGGAAGTTCCCTCTGCGATCCACTCGGGGAGACCCTGGGAGGGTTCACCGGATGTTTGAGGGACGTGACGACCTGCGGCCCAGAGTTCATCGTCGCGATCTGATATATGTTAGTATAGAGCTTCTTCACAGTGGTGGCTGGTTATGAACTTACAAGGAGTAACGTGTACAGCATGGCGAGCAAAACCAGCTCGTTTCCAAACAAGAGATCCCTCCTTGGGCAGCAACCCCGGAACCTCCCTGCTGACAAGCTTATAAGAAGCAGGCTTCTTAGAATAAGGATGCAGCTTGTTCTCATTCACCATCTCCCAAGTACGACTGGTCGCACCGTTATAGTCTGTCTTGGCCTGACCACTAGTGCGAAGCTTGGTCTTCTTCGCATAGAAGGCATTGCCGTATTTGTTCTGTGGACTTCCTACCGGAGCCTCACTAGCGACAGTGTCAACCATGTTGACAGTGTTGTTCACGCCGTCGATCATGGGATTCACCCGTAGACAGAAGAGATGCTGGTGGTTGTGTGCGTTGACTTGGGGATACACTTCTGTTCCCCATGGGCCAGCATCCTCGCCCTCGTTAAGGGCATATGTGTTGAGGATACCCGTGAGCTTAATCTCGGGCTGGATAGTACCGTCTTGGTGGAAGACCCATTGGCATGCATACTCATAATTTGCCGCTGTAAAGATCTGCTGCACGATGAGCTTACGGGCGCGGGTGACTGTAACAGAGTCATCGCGGAAGTCGGTATGCTTGAAGAGAATTCCATTGTCCTCCTCGTGAATGCACACTGCGTTCTTGATGGTCCTTACAGAGCCGTCGCGCTGGGCAAAATCGGCATCGAGGTAGTGGATGACACCCTTGCAGTCGCAGCCGAGAGCGAGCGAGTTGGCCATATATCCTGCGCCATACTCGCCAAGGTCGAAAGCGTGCTTGCGCTGGTGAGGATGCTCCGGTGCGCCGTAAGGCACAACCATTTCCGACAGGGAAAGACGGTAGAAGATTGGTCTTTCGATGCCCTTGTCGGTGAAGGTGATGTGGTTCAGGACAATACCCTCCTTGTAATTGAAACCAATGTGGAACTTGAAGTTCTGCCATGAGAGAACACGGCCGTTTATAGTAAACGATACACCCTCTGGTTGAGTAATGTTGATAGGCTTGATATCTTTACGATAACCACCGTTCTCGTTGATGTATCGTGGGATGTAGTCAATAGGCTTCTGCTTGCTTAGTGGGCGACGCACGCTTGGAATGTCGATGTGGATGATGGCTTTCTTGGCGCCGTCGTAGATGGGGCAAAAGTCAAGAGGGTATTGGTACTGGAAGCAATCCGGGTCGGGACGGTAATACATGAGCGCCTGTTGGAGGCGGATGTTGCTTCCGAAACGCTCATCGTAGCCAATGGTCCAAGGGTCACAGTAAACCTTGTGCATGTCCTCTTTGGGAATACCAGAGAGTTCGCACTGTTCGATGACCTTGGGATCCTCACGCATGATAGCCTCAACCTGAATGAGTTCTTCGGGTGTGATCTGATTATGACATTAGCCGCTTGACATCTTCAGACTGATGAAAGGAACTTACAATCGGTTGAAGGCCATCCAACTTCTCCCACTTCTGCACCTTTCTCGTCTTGAGATCCACAAGACCATCATAGACAGCTCCGTCAGGAAGAATCACAGTGACGTCTGCAATTCTCGCAGGCTTGTTTCCATCAGAGGGATGCTCAAGCCACTTGAGCATATCCGCCTTTCGCGGCTCATGTAGAGTAACGGCATTGAAGAGAAGCTGGCCAGATTGATACTTTCGGATGACATCCACCGCAGCAGCGATTTCGTCTCCAGTGAGAGGGTCAAAGGGATGATGTTGTGTAAGGCCCATGATTGCTGTGTTTAGATAGTTTGACTAAGGAAGTACAAGAGTAGAAAGCGAAAGAGGGAGGAGGACACATGATATATAGTGTTTTCTCAGACAGCGAAACATGTCTCGTCTTGGAAATAAACAATTCCGATACCGACTCTTTTTTCCGTATCGGGTTTGATTTGTGGTAGAGTCTCTAGAGATGCGGGGAGATACTTGTATACTTTGTCTTGTATCGCGGGGTGAAGGTGAAGCCTCAGCGGAAAGATAAACCGGACTGGGAATAGTGACAGTTGATAAGATACAGTGGCGGATCTTCCCCGCTTTCACGTCTGGGTCTCGTGATAAAGAGATCTCAGTGGAGGACTTGAATTCTTGACGAAAAGGGTAATTTTAACCTGAAGATAGTAACGTAGCGAGTATCGGAATTTCGGAACCAATATTACGAGCATCCATCCATGATAAGATAAGGTGGAATTGTTATCTCTGCTTTGTCAATTATCCGAATCATCTATGACTGATATGACACACTGTACAGACAATAAAAGTGTTTATCTATCTAAGATCATACTACAATAGTCTAGAACCTCCACAGAGAACGAACTTGGAAACAATAAAGAAGCTTGTCCAGATCTACAGGAGCTCAAAAAAGAGAAAAGCTTATTGGTGCTGTGGGGAAATAATCAGAATTGATTGTGGCCCTCGTAGCACGGAAGGGTTACAGTATTAGAAATCTTCTAATTGAAATAATGAAAAACTACTTCATCCACTTCGCTGACTTGGTCTGTAGCCAGCAGCTACTTTCAAACCATCTACGAACGGACATAGGTAACGACGATCGCAACTGATGCTGCAACAACTTGCGCAAATGCAAAAGCAAGCCCCCAATCTCCCCCTACACCCCTCCAGAGTACTAGGCTGAGCCAAATCAAGGCAATCCCCAACCAAGCACATGAGCCTCTGAACGGCAATTCTATATGCATTCGGTCGGTCTGCCATCCTAAAACGAAGTGTATGCCTCTCATCCAAGCTGTTCCCTGGAACTTTTGATATGGAAGAGGCATTGCAACTTGGCTCGGACCCCAGAGGAAGTCAGAATGTAATTTTTCGAAAGGGAAAGGATGAAATCAGACACTATACATACTTGATGTCGTAGATGCAGCTCTCTTGCGCCAAACCTTCCAGTGTATACAGCCCGTTGGCTCTTGCTGGGTCTCGGGCACATTCCTTCAGATGGGACAGAAACAGAAGCCGCTTACGACGCTGCTCTGCCTTCTCTGCTTCAACTTTGATACAAGGCTGGGACCATTTCTGCATACCAATCAGGCATTCTTCACTATGCTGAGAATCGTCCAAGCATGTATAGTCGAGATCGAAGTACGGACCGATCTGATGCCTTGCTATTTTCTTTTCACATTCTTCTAAGACATTCTTGAGGTCGATTGGGTTCATGCGAATGGGGCAACGACCATCTGGCTCGACAAAGCCGGCAAATTGAAACTATGTTTTTAATATCGTCAAATCTCAGCTTCGATATGATGTAGGTATTCAAGCTTACGTTAACCTCCAAGACTTCGGTGATTCCGAAGTAAGGTAACCATCTCCTCCACCACTCGAGACGCTGATAACACTTATCAATTAATCTCCGATAGATTTGGTCATCAGAATTCGCAAGCACTGTCCCAAGGCATTGTCTTCTCGTATATTGACGTCGTATTGCCAGTGCAGTCCCGCTTCTTAATACGTCGGATGACGCGGCGGGCCTTTGTCGGTCTTCGGCATGGTACAAGAATAGCGTACTGTCCTTGGTTGTAGCTCTCTAAGCAGAGGAAACAGCCTTGCCCCGCGAGTTCTCGCAAGTCGTTGATATAGACTTCTTCAACACGGATTGGACTTCGTGGGTCGACATGGCGTTCGACATCTTGCATATCGGCTGTAGAAGACATTTCGAATGAGAAACAAAAAAGTAGTAAATTACTAGTTTGCAAGATGGCCCCTTTATTATAGCGTTTCGACATAAGAATGTGCATGAGAGTACTCTTATTTGTGATTTACAAACTGATGCCTGGGGCGGTGCATGAATCTGAGTCGTGGCTTCATGTAATTCGATGTGGCTCCGCATGGCTGGCACATTGCATTCTACCAGGTTTTCCCGCATCTCCATTGGGCTGTAAGTGAAAAGACATGGATATGAAAGGCTTGTTGGTCAGCTCCTTTTACAAGAACGGGTTAGGTCCAACACGATTCGGAATTGCCCGAAAAGGCGTGCTTTAATATAGTTTGTGTGGACATAAATTGTTCAGAAAGGAAAAATCAATCTATCCAGTGATTGTATCAACGACAGCCATGCTCACAATAATACGCTGGCTGCTCTGGTAGAGGTGCTCGCACCGCCTCCACGACACCTTTAAACACATGATACCAATCCTCCTGGGAATAGTGGTCAATACCCGTGGGGGCAGCGAGGTATTTCCACCATTTCCCTTCAATGAACATGGGATCCTTGGATCTCTCATACAGAGTCAAGGTTTTGTTTATACCCTGCTGAGGAATCTCAGATCCAACCTCATCCGTTCTCGAGACAAAAGATGCCAATCTCCACCCAAACGGAATTGCCTCTGCCCTGTCCTCAGCTTCGTTGTACCAATCATCCCAGAATTCTAGTGGCTCTTGTCCGTATGCATGCTCGCCTTTATGCTCAAACTTCCACATCTCAGTTGCATGGCCAAGTCTACCAGACGTTAGTTGCCAGTACCAAACATTGTTGTCTTTGTCACGTCCCCAGTCCCAACGTGGAGCCTCTTCAACCCTCAACCAATGGCCATCGTCTTCTACTTCATAGAAGGGTCGCATATCATAGTCACTGGTATCAAAGTCATTGTCATGCTCATCTGCTCTCCCCAAATGTTCCCTGTCAACAGCATATTTGGAGAGCCTTCCCGTCTCCTCGTCCCTCCACAAACCTAGCTCTGGGTCCCATACCCGATTCCCTTGAGTAATCCAGGAATCATCCGGATATCTATATAGTCCGACAGGACTGTCGATCTCTTCATCGGTGCTGGGATCATAGAAAACTCCATAAACATCGATCCACAACCCCGTATGAGTATCTTGAGTCCGTCTCATCCCTATGTAGTGAGTGATGCCATGCTCGTCTCTTCGATCCAGCGCCCTGGAGTCTAGAGTTCGTACATCCGAGGGCTTATAACCTCTTTCCTCCCAATCAGGCCCGCGAGTATCGAACACAGCAGCACCCATGAACGCATCGTTGTCAAAGATTGCATGGTGGGTATGCAGCTCTGTATCCCGTTGTTCTCGTCCATATGGCAACAGCGGCCGTTTCTCATTCATACCTACTTTATTAACGTAGTTGAGGATTGCTCTTTCACTGATATGATTGTGTTTTTGCTGTTCCTCCTCTCCAAGGCCTTCAAAGTCGTCATCCGAGATAACAACAAATCGCTCAAGATGTAGTGAATTAAGCGATGCAAGTTGCTTGAGGGCTTGTTTGCGTATTCCGGACGCCGTAAAATAAACTCTCCTTAGGGTTTTCGCATGACGATGAATGAATTGGACAGGAGTAGAGAATTGCAATATTTCATCGATCCCTAGGGTGGCTATTCTGTCACCTAATTCAAGGGTAGAGTCATCGGAAACCTGGGGAACAACTCTTCCATGAGTTATATCTTCAGTGAACTCGGACTCCATAGACGCACGACGCGAGCCATCTTGATCGAAATCAACATTCATGAAGTGCACTTCGACGAGTTTTGGGAATGTAGGTAACATGCCCACAATTTGCAATGGATTGTATCCATAGTGTCTAGCAACTCCCATCTCTTGACATATCTTCAGAGTAGTCAGGCTGTCGGCATTTCCAAGGCAACCAAGGAAGCCCGTCAACTCAATATAAGGATTCGGAGTGCTGATAATGCAGAGATCTATGTATTGAAGCTTTGAGAAAGCTATTGAATCAACTTCGCTCAGATGCTTAAGCGATGTGTCGGATCTGATGGTCTCATCAGCGTAAAGAAGCTTAGTGATCTTTGGTGTTGAGCTTGTGGTTACACATTCCTGGGCGATACGTTTGAGGGTGGGTATAAGCAAAAAATGAAAGCCAAAGTTGGATAAGTATTGGCCCTCATCCTTTTGTATAAACCTGGTGATAGTTTGAACACTGATTTCATAATTCATGGAAGACAACTTGATTTGGCGTCGGGGGTTCATGCGTCTGGAGACAAAAGTGCATACGTTGGGCATATTGTGGATGATAGCATCTTGGAATTCCCGCCTGATATCCTCAAGATGTGATGGCAAAGGTCTAGCGGTGTCTCCGCGCAGATATTTGAGGCTGGTGTCTTGTAACCAAAAGAGGGCTTTCGCGTTGGCAGTGAGATCTTTGTAAAATGGACGCTCGACACCTTGGAATCCATGATCCCAAGATGGAGGGTCAAACTCAGATAAATCTCCACTCAATTCTTCCCAAACAATGGCCCGAACAAGGCTGGCAAGATGCGGTCGCTTCGCAATGTTAAGAAAGTCATCACGGTCTTGGATCAGAGGACATATTCTGATGCTGTAAAAGAGAATTGGCGTGAGAACTTCGGCTAGCTCTCGGCAAGTGAGTCGGGCTGAGAAGATGTCGTTTTTTGACAGGGTAGAACCATCCAGAGAGAAGATTTCGGCGAGAATCTCGCGAGGGAGGTTAACCAAGTCCATGGAGTATAGTGCTATGTGAAAAGGAAAAGGGAAATGAAGAAGAAGTCTCTTGTTACAAACAAGAATAATTCAGGCAACAGGGTCTGAGAAGAAGTCTCTGGTTTTGACATACATGAATAATTCAGGCAGTAGGATCTAGCTCGTGCAGGAAAAAGTAAGCACTAATATCCAATATCCACTACAGAATGCAAGGATCATAAATGATGGCGCTGGTACAAGTCAGTCTCAGTATTTACAAAAGTACCAAGTTGCAAAATAAACAATATGAAAAGGTTCAACTAACCACTAATATAGAGCATTCAAAGAGCTTTCCATAAATATTAATGTCTGCGTAGTTCGCTTTGCCTGTCTATAAAATAAGTAATTTTATGCACGCTCAAATAGTGAAGAGGGGTACTACTCTGTTGTACAGCAGTACCACTGTAACTAGTCCAAATTTATGAATACGAATAAATTAATAAATGATGCTAACGGTGAGACCTTGGGAGAAGAAGGCGTCATCGCTGCAGGATGGAAGTATGAACAATATATGCACTGTGATCACCACGACGGTCGATGAGAGCCTACCAAGTTTCCTGGATCCGATTATGATGGCTTTAGACAAGTGACACAGTTAAAGAGCATTCGTGAAAGGAGCAAGTAGAATCTGCTTAAAAAAACACATTCGAGCTGCAAGGACGCTTCTCAGCATCTGTGGACGTAGCTATCGTGTATGTGCTCGTGTCCAACAAGTACCCCCGGCCGGGCATCAACAGAATGGAGAAGCTGATGGCCATGAATGACTTAGACTTTGAGAGAGGCAACATTGAGTTTAACCGATGGTGCAATGATGCGGCAGAGCAGATTATGAGGATCACTGGGGGAGAGCAAAGTAACATGGCGACCAACATGACCAAGAGTGTTGAGACTCTCAGGCAGAGGATTATGGCTTCTGGTGACGATAATGATGGTTACGAAGTGGAGCTTCATCCTTGATTATGCTCAAAAGGTAGCTCGCTCGTGGCTAGTTGGTTCGAGAATATTAACTAGTTTTCCAGCACATTTTTTTAACATTACCATCTAGGAAATGTATCGCTTGTTTGTAGCCTTTCACAATCTCTTACTGTAGACAGATCATGCTAACGCAGGAAAACATAGTATAAGATGCACTTTGAGCCATCATGGAGCATTGGGTCGTTGAAATGAGTTCACGTGGTATGAATTGAGCTGTCGAAAGTGTTGAATTTCATTGCGTAGAACTGTTTAGGATTGGATATAATAAAATGAACCGGTGCAAAAGCATTATACAGAGTTCATGGTTGGAGTTTCTCTCTCATGGGATCCTGCGTGTGAGAGAAAACCTTTGTTGTCCGAGCCGGGAGGGAAACCTCCCTCACGTACTGCTGTTACTATATGAGGTATTCTTACCAACTCCTTGTCAACAATTAAAAACGCCTTCAAGCCCGGGTGACGCAATTGGTTAGCGTGTCAGACTTTTACAGCTAAGTAAATCTGAAAGTTCGGGGTTCGAGTCCCCGCTCGGGCGTTCGTTTATCTTTTTTTCATTCATTGTAAAAGTAACCTCTTGATAAAGATGAATTAATTACAAACATTTTTTTGTAAATTTTCAGGTGTCTGTAACGTAAGTTGTGGGCGATTGAGGTTGTGGTATGATGTTATAGCGCCACATCAAGTTACATTTTTGCAGGGGCCACACCTGGACACCCGCGCATTGGTTTGACATTGTCGGTCTTGAGATAAATAATAAAGAGATATCTGAGCTGGGGCATGTTAGTAGTTTTTCGACCTTTACTGTGAAATGATTTGAAGAATATGGTAGTGGTTGGGGTTGGTACACCTTGCAGCTTGAGTATCGCGATCAGGAGAGTATTTCTCAACAGCGGAAGCTTCACGAGATAGCGTATACAGTCTCCACGCTCAGATAGCGCAACTACAGTATGATACGAAACCGATATCACATAGCAAGGTACCTATTGTGTAACGGAGGAATCATGATTAAATCTGAGCATTCCAAACCCGGCACCCAATGTGTGGACAAACTCAGTCCACTAACGGGATAAAGATGTCCTTCTGTTACAATCTTGGCCTTCAGTCGAGAAATAGAAGATACAGAAACGAGATTCAATATTCACTATCGGCTGGTAAAAGAGGAGATCCAAGAGCGAAGGACAACAGCTTTCCTCAAAAAAAACATTTCATCGAGAGACTACAGATATCTTGGAAGCAAAACAGTAAAGACAACTGTAGGCTCCAGCCATGTATTCGAGGTTCATACATAATACAATCTCGCGTTTCTAATAAGTTGAAAGGTCTAGTATTCTGCAAATGATGGCCGAAGCTTCTCTCAAAGCTTTGGTTTGATTCCCGTTGAAATAAACATGCCATGCTACCATCTTCAGCTTGACACGGTTTCCTTCGTGGTACGCAAAACCACATGTACAACATTACCTGAAATACTTTTGCATAGCCATGATCACAGCCTCGTATTACCAGTCCCATTCAAGTCAGGCTTATCTCATGACTAGTCTTCATTGCACGCTTGTGTAGAGTCAGACTTGTCGTTTGCAGCTTACTCAGTTTCAGCTGAGCCGTAAGGACGTTCAGGCCCGCCATAGCATTTGTCTTTCGCAATAAATCTCTCCGCATTGGCTCAGGTATATCACAAGACTAGGCTGACTGACGGCAAAACTCAACAAGTCACACAATGCTAGGTAGATTTATGGGAATGTTCCCACTTAGTCGTCGTGTACTCGGCGCAGCAAACAGTAGTCTGACAACTGTTCACACTACCGAATTGCTTTGGAAAGATCATGAGTTGCCGTGCAGTCCTGACGTATATTCTGCCTAGAGAAGGCAATTCACTTTAAAAATTCTCCGTGGATAAAGCCGAGTCTGGATTGCAAGAGGCCTCTTTGCTGGTGTTGTTGCTGCGCCACCTCTCGCTAAAGTGTGGCGTGTGCTCGGTGGCGCATTACGTTGAGGTTATCACGAGTCAAGCCGACAGTTTCAAATTTCACCGTATGAGCAGGCATGATCACGTATCGAGTGGTGAGTCATAATTTGTGGTTCCTAATCAAGAGGGAAATGTTCGTGGAGATTGTTGAGAGGGGTGAGGAAAAATGGAAAACCCTGAGCATGGTAGCTCCCGGGTAGGTTTAGCAATTTTGGTTGTGTCAATATCTCAGTTTATGTCAACTTTGTTATCACCTCAATGTCTTCATACGTATTTTAAATTACCATTTGTTTTTTCTAATAGTGAATATTTTTTTCTTTTTCCCCTGATGATTAATGCTCTCTGTAGTAATAAACTTGTGCATAAATGCTCAAACCCATCCAAACGTGTCTTGTCACAACGTGTGCCACATGGACATTTCGCTGGTGTCGTCAGTGCGCAATGCAATACTCAAAAGTTTGATTGACAGGTAGACCTGCAAACTACTATTCTTTGGGCTATGCATATCCCACTTAGTTCGCATTCGAATCCGATCTTTGCGCTACTGGTATCTCTCAACACGTCAACGTCTTGAGCCTCGTGCCGAAGAGCGACGCGTCTCAAGCTCACAAGACGCGTCAAATGAGCCTCGTTCGGTTACCAACACCGCAATCTTCCGAGGTCAAAGCCATCGCCACAACTGAAATGGCATGAATCATCTGCTACAGTTTACAGACCGACTCCGGTTGGAATACAAACTACGCGTTCATCACCGCCCCTACAATGCCTCAACACTGCCTCAAGCTATCTTTCACAAAGCAAAACCCAAATCAATCTCCTTCTCAATAGAGAAAAGTTCAAACTAGATCGTGTCGATACGGTACTCAATTCCGATATACATAATGCCGTACGGAGGACTGCTTATCCGTCGGCCCAAAAAGTCCTCATTGACGTCATGGAGAAAAAAAGAATGTGCCAAGCAAGGAAAGGAAACTCCTAGAGATGGAAGTTATGCAGGCAAAATTAAGCTTATCCATAGCAAACAGGGGTTCACCAACCGGCATTGAATTTACTGTGTACAGGATCGGACAAAGTTGTGGTCGCAGGATTGTTTAATTTGAGCTTGGACCCGTCTCTGGTAGATTGCATGTTTTGGTCGGCTTGTGATTTGTTATTTCGCCATGGACATAAGACCCAGGGAGGTTTAGTTGCAAGTTGCACTGCCTCGTTGCTGTCTCGATTGATGAGTGATTTTTGGCTTGGCATCGAGAGAGTACAGTACGAGATGCCGATGGACAAAGACAACGGGTCTAGCTTGTGAAAGACAAACAAGCATTCAAGTTGATCGTTCTACCGCGATTGCCAAGATTCAACGGGAAGCGCCCGATGCAACATGGACTCTAACCAAAATCCACGATCTTGTTTTTTTGACGAGGAATGTATGATCTCTTTTTTCGCATCGTGACTTTTCCTTTGTACAGCACACCCTCTCGACACAAGAGCCTAACAGTCAATGGCGCCACAGATCTGGTGATGATGAGTTGGTGATGGTCCTTTACTCTTTTCGCTACTGGACCAATCCTGTTTCTACACCTTTCACAGGTAATTCTACTGGTTGAAAAAAGGCATACTGCATGGACTTGGGGTGGGGGAGTTACCCTAGGACAGTAATCGATCGACAAAGGGGCTATGCTTAAGAGACAAGAGTGAAAAAGACGGTAGAAGTCTGTCACAAGAAGCATCTCACAGGTCGAAAGTATTCCCCTCTATCAACTTTAAAAAATGGAACCAACATCTACTGTTGGTATCCTGAACCTCATCCGTAGGGGATATTGCCCCTTGAGGCATCCCATTGCGCCCCCCTATTTTGTGTCGTGTCCAGAGAATTCAAGGGCGTCTAGCGTGAAAGGGCGGTATTAAGCTTAAAAACGAGGCTTAGACAATGACGGAATGGAGTTGTTTTGTGGAGTCGCTGTGGGGTTTCCATGGGGATTGAGATTGGATAGAGGGAGGTTGTGTTTGTGATTTGATTTGCCTTTGTGATTCGACCTGGTGTGACATGGCGGTTAAGTACAGTCTTGGCAAAGGATACTCTTGGGAGTATGGACACATACTTCTGAGGTCATTTAGACTTGGATGTCTCTAGAGGTGTTACGTCAAGACCTGTAACAAGTCAGTCTCGTTGAATTACTTGGTAATGTAATGTAATGTAATATACTTACGGTGAGATAGGTAAGCACTTGGCTCTCTGTCTGTCCTGTAATCCCATCCCCAGGCGCCCCGAGACGAGAGTGTCCCCCTGCTCGTATACTAACCGCCAAGGTCTAGCTCGTTTTGAAAGATCAAGCAATTAATCACTTTTCGCCCCATTCAACGCCAATCATTTCATCCGCCTAGCTTCTTGGCAGGCCTCGTGGCTGTGGCTGTGTACGGGAAGTGTATTTTCACTCCCCGGTCAATGTAGCCAGGGTGTTTACCAGTCCAGCTGTTCCAGATATCTTGGCTTTTTCTCCTCCTCTCTCTTTTCTCTCTTTTTTACAATCATGCTTTAATTCATCTTGAAGCATCTTGAATATCCATCGATTGATTCCTTGATTGATCAAAAACATCATCATCAATCATGGATTCAGACGCCCCGGCTAAACGCCCAAGGGCCCCTACAATTACAGTTGACACAGCTGCTGTCGATACAACCCACTCACCCGGTAAAGCTCCAGTGCGATCGCCCTGTTTCGACACCCTCGATCAATCGCTACCGCTCCAAAAAATCATCACTAACAATTCCCAAGGAATAGAATCCATCAACGCATCTCCATCTCCTCTAGACGACACAAATACTCTAGCAGTTCCAACATCAAAGTCTCGCGCCGAATCATGGGCTTCCACCTCTCCCTCAACGAAAATAGGCACCGACCACGACCAACAAATATCTCGCGATGTCGAAGCCCTGCGAAAGGGCGACCAGCAGGAAATCCTCAAGCCCGACCCTGGTGAGGAGGCGCATTTTAACGTGGAAAACAACCCTTTCGCTTTCTCGCCTGGACATCTCTCGAAACTCATCAATCCCAAGAATTTGGCTGCGTTTGTCGCCCTTGGTGGACTACCGGGTCTGGAGAAGGGTTTGAGGACGGATTCGAAAGCTGGATTGAGTCCTGATGAGGGAAAGCTAGGCGGTGGTGTTTCTTTCGAGGAGGCGACCGCGACAAAGGAAGGATTTAAGGCTTCGCCAACGACAGATGTGATTCCGCCCACAGAAGCTCACGATGGTCACGCAACAGCTAAAGACGCTTTTCCCGATCGCAAACGAGTGTACGGCGCCAACCGTCTTCCCGAACCGAAGGCAAAGTCCTTCCTCCAACTCGCATGGATCGCCCTACAGGATCACGTTCTTATCCTCCTCTGTATCGCAGCTGTAGTATCTCTCGCTCTAGGTTTGTACCAGACCTTTGGCGCAACACACCACGAGGGCGCCAAGGTTGAATGGGTCGAGGGTGTCGCCATTATTGTGGCCATTACTATCGTCGTTGTCGTTGGTGCAGCAAATGATTGGCAGAAGGAGCGCCAGTTCCAGAAACTCAACCAGAAGAAGGAGGACCGTATCGTCAAGGTGACACGCGCTGGAAAGCCCCAGAACATTTCCATTCACGATGTTCTTGTCGGTGATGTGATGCTTCTGGAGCCTGGCGATGTCATTCCCGTCGACGGTGTCTTTATCTCTGGCCATAACCTTAGCTGTGACGAATCATCCGCCACTGGAGAGTCCGATTTGATCAAGAAGGTTGGCGCTGACCAGGTTCTTCACGCTCTTCTCAACGAGCCTGCACCACAGCTCAAGAAGCTTGACCCGTTCATCATTTCTGGCGCCAAGGTTCTTGATGGTGTTGGAACGTTCCTCGTCACCGCTGTTGGAGAGCAGTCTAGCTATGGAAAGACTATGATGTCTCTTCGCGATGATCCAGGTCTGACGCCTCTCCAGGCAAAGCTCAATCTCCTTGCTGGTAAGTACAATTCAGATCAATTAAAATGGTAGACATACTAACTGTACCAGGCTACATTGCCAAACTCGGTAGCGCCGCTGGTCTTCTCCTCTTCTTCGTCCTCTTGATCATCTTCCTTGCTGGTCTTCCCAACAACTCGGACTCCGGCGAACAAAAGGGTCAATCCTTTCTCCAGATTCTCATCACATCCATCACTGTCATCGTCGTCGCTGTCCCCGAAGGTCTTCCCCTCGCCGTAACGCTCTCTCTCGCCTTTGCGACAAAGAAAATGACCCGCGAGAACAACTTGGTGCGACATCTTCAATCGTGTGAGACTATGGGTAACGCCACCGTCATCTGCTCCGACAAGACCGGTACTCTGACCGAGAACGTCATGACTGTTGTCGCTGGTGCTCTGGGTCTCCGTGGTCGTTTCGCATTTGGCGATTCCTCACTCGACAAGTCCGAGACTTCTTCCCCGTCAACACCCACCGTCGAGGGTGCCGAGAAGAGCGAGACTATTCCTCTTAGCCAGTTCTCCGACAAGCTTGATCCCGAGTACAAGGACCTTCTCAAGACTGCCATTACCGTCAACACAACCGCATTCGAGGATGATGATGGCTTCGTTGGTACCAAGACCGAAACCGCACTTCTCGACTGGGCTCGCCGTTACCTCGGTCTTGGACAGTTGGCCGTTGAGCGCTCTAACCATCCCGTCACACAAATGTTCCCCTTCAACTCTCAGCGAAAGTGCATGGGTGCTGTTGTCCAGATTCCCGGTCCCACAAAGGATAAGCCCAAGCACCGTCTTTTCATCAAGGGTGCTTCTGAGATTGTTCTCGGTGAATGTACCACCATCCTCGGCGATCCCAGACAAGGCCCTTCCACCGAATCTCTCTCCGATAGCCACAAGGACGGTATCCGATCTGTCATCACCAGCTACGCTACCAACTCTCTCCGTACCATTGGCCTTGCTTACCGCGACTTCGAATCCTGGCCTCCTGTTCTGACCCTCCGCCCCGAGGATGAAGCTAACACCGACATCGACCTCACTGATCTCGTGCACAACCTTACCTGGATGGGTGTCGTTGGTATCCAAGATCCTGTCCGAAAAGGTGTTCCCGAAGCCGTCGTCGACTGTGGTATCGCCTCTGTTAACGTCAAGATGGTTACCGGTGACAACGTCGAAACAGCCCGCGCAATCGCTCTCAACTGCGGTATTCTCACAGAGGCCAACATGTCTGAGCCCAACGCTGTCATGCAAGGATCTGACTTCCGCAAGCTTACCGAGAGTGAGCGCGCCACCGTTGTCAAGCAGCTTCGTGTTCTTGCTCGTTCAAGCCCCGAGGACAAGCGTATTCTTGTCAAGGCTCTGCGTTCTTTGGGTGAGATTGTCGCTGTCACTGGAGATGGTACCAACGATGCTCCCGCTCTCAAGGCTGCCGATGTCGGTTTCTCAATGGGTATCACTGGAACAGAAGTCGCTAAGGAAGCATCTGACATCATCCTTATGGACGATAACTTCTCATCTATCGTGGTTGCGCTTGGTTGGGGACGTGCCATTAACGACTCCGTCAAGAAGTTCCTCCAGTTCCAGCTTACTGTCAACATCACAGCCGTCGGTGTCACCTTTGTCTCTGCTGTCTCGGATGACGAGCAAAAGTCTATCCTCAACGCTGTTCAGCTTCTCTGGGTCAACCTTATCATGGATACTTTCGCTGCTCTTGCTCTCGCTACGGATCCTCCCACTGGAAGTCTTCTTCACCGCGAGCCCGAGTCGCGTACTGCTCCTCTTATTACCATCACCATGTGGAAGATGATCATTGGTCAATCGCTTTACCAGCTCATTGTGTGCTTCGTCCTCTGGTTCGGCCGCGATCCTATCCTTGGCTACAACGAGACTGAGGTCCGATCTCTCATCTTCAACATTTTTGTCTTTATGCAGATCTTCAAGCTCGTCAACAGTCGACGTATCGACAACAAGCTCAACATCTTCGAGGGTCTTCACCGCAACCATCTCTTCATGCTCATGATGACAATTATGGCAGCTGGTCAGGTCATCATCATCTTCTTTGGTAGTGACGCCTTTGTTGTGACACGTCTCAACGGTATCCAATGGGCAATCTCTCTGGTCCTCGGTTTCCTGTCCATCCCCATTGGTGTTCTCATCCGTCTCTTCCCCGATGAGTGGTTCGCAGCCATTGTCAAGGTTTTCGCCAAGCTCTGGCCAAGCTGGATCCGCTTCTCGCGCAAGAAGAAGGACACATCTGAGGAGGAAGGTCAACTTGCCTCTGAGAAGCAGCTTGAGGGTTACGACATGGACACAGCCCTCCTCGGCATCCGCGACGACCTCGAGTTCTTGAAGCGTGTCCGCGGTGGACGCATGACAGCTCTCAGCGACGCCATGGAACGTTCCCGCGAGAAGATGCGCCAGAAGTTGCATCGCAAGCGCTCCGATTCCCGCCCACGAAGCAAGATCCGCAGCCGCGGCTCATCACGGTCGTCTAACAGACCTCCCATCTCACCCATGATGTCAGTCGTCGGTATGCCCGGTATCGTGGCTGCTAGTGTAGCAGGTCTTCAACCAGGACAAGCCAACGTCGGTAACGAAAACCAAGATACGCGATAAGCGTAGTGCGAGCGATTGTTTAATCATCATTGTTTATCATTATTTTGTGCTCATTTTAGAGATTGAATGAGTGTGCTGCATTTTCGAGAGTCCTTTTAGCGTACGAGTTCGATCAGAGCAATCTCTCTTTCTGTTTAATTGTGTGTAACTATGCAAAAACAATCATTATAGAGTGTATGTCCGGAGTTGGTGGCGGTTTTGAAATGGAACGAAATGCCATAGTTTGAGCGATATATCTTTACATATTAATAAGTACAAAAATATGTGTGCATACTCAATTTTATTACTCTCTAGAGACCCGTGAGCAACATCTAGCAAGTGATCTGAGTCTCATGGCCTACATCTCTCGCCATGATATACTCATCGAGGTTTTTACCAGGCTGGGTTCCTTTGTCTCGTGAGCAGGTCTTGTATGTCTTGGGCAAGATATCTGCTTGGTTCCTCTACATATAAACACACAATCTTCACATAGCCTTAGTATATGAACCCGATAGTGCGCAGATCTTCTATGTAAAGAAAGAAGCATCAAGCGTCAGAAAATTAAGCTGACAGGTGGGTAACAGAAAAGTTATCCCTTAAAGCTTAGGATGACAGAAATAACCAGCCTAAAAGATGAATCTAAGCATCATAAACTGACTAACTAATTTCGTCTCTTAGGCTATCAGCGGCCAATTCTTCTGACGCCCCCGGGGGCTGAGCAGATCTTCATGTGCTCAATAATACTATAATCGGCAGTTCATTAAAATACGCTCTTTCTCAACTTACCGTATATACTTGAGATGCCTGGAGGCTCCAATCACGGCAGTTCTATATCGCCCAGGAAAAGTGAAGCAATCTGGACCACCAGACTGTCAAAGCGACAGCAAAAGTCGGCTAGGGCTAGGCTAGTCTAATCCATATTCTTTCAGCCGCTCTGGGGCTTTTATTGCGATAGCGTCCTGATCACCGCCTTAGCTTTGAGACTATCGATTTCTAGACAGGAGCTCACCAATCGCAGCACGTAAAAGAAATTAAATCACGGATTGAGCGGGAAATATCACTGAGCGTTGACAAAGGAAAGAAAACGGCCGCCAGAATAGTACGGATATTTATTTAACGTTGTCCCCTGGTTCGACTGTGTTTAGACTTGTTGCGCCATCTCACTCGTTGCCACTCTTTTAGAAGCTTTCAGTCACTCGTTAGAAGAACCTCCTTCATATTAACGTCAAGATGAAGTCCAGAACTCTCATTATCAGCGTCCTCGCTTCCCTCAATGTCTCGGGAGTCACCGCTGGTCCTTGCAAGCCTGTTACCTCACAGGCCACCACTGAGGTCACGTCCGCTACGACAGCAGAGTCCACTGTGATTGACCTGACCACCACCATCACTGCATCTGAGACCATTTCTGAATCACTCATTCCTTCTACCACCGATCTCAGCTCTCAGACAACTGAAGAGTCTACCGTCGAGCTCTCCACGACCACGGCTGCCGCCACCTCCGAGGCCACTACTACAACCTTGGAAGCGTCCACAACAGCTACAGGCCCACCTCAATGCCCTACCCCTGTTGCTTGCGCCAACTTGGGCTTTGACTGGGCCTACTACAGCAACCCGGCTCAAAACACGGATACCACGTATTCCAGCTTCATTCCTCAATCCTTCAAGCAAACCAACCCTCTCTACGTCGGTACCACTCGTCAGATCGGTGGTCTATTCCAGCCAAGTAGCGGTGCTACTTCCGCACCCATCTACGGCTCCACTGCCGACCTGAACTTGGATTACTTCGCTCTCAACCACCACGGCTACCTCTACTCCTGCGAGGCTGGTACATACAAGTTCGATATCCCCTACGCCAACGACGCATTGTATCTCTGGATCGGCCAAATGGCCTACACTCGATGGACTTCTAGCAATGCCGACGCCAAGGCCCTTTACAACCAGCCCGATCATATTGCTGGCAGGGCTCACTTCGAGATTGACTTGCCAGCTGGCGAGTACATCCCCATTCGATTCGTCTATGGCCAGGCGCAGTATGGTGGTGGTTTCGTATTCACGGTTACTGCTCCGAATGGACAGGTTCTCGTTGGGAATGACGTTGAAGCTAGTCCGTATATCGTGCGGTACTCTTGTGATGGGGTTGATGCACCTGCGTACTTGCCCTTCGGTTCGGAGATATAAGGCGTTCCTGATGGATCAATAGCCATAGACGGAGGAGATGATCTAGGGCATCCCTGACTTGGTTGGCGAAGTAGCTGCTACTAATTTTCGATGTATATAATTGTTGCTGAATCCTATCGGGCTTATATAATTCTAATCTGCACCCGAGCACTATCTGGTATCAGGTAATCCTCCACATTGAAATCTGGAGATCCTTTCTGTTCACGAGAACTACCACAGAGACCTCTGTTAGACCGTAATTGCCCTATTCCCAAGATGCAGAAACCGACTCGTTGGTATGTAACGGAATCCAACTGTTTCAGGACCAAACAACCATATTGAAGCCCAGTAAGAGTTGTTACTTGCGCAATTGGTGCGCAATAGACCCTGTCTCCAAAAACCAGACCATCATGCTCGAGCTTACAATCGGGCTTGAAGAACTTTAGGTTGAGCGGAGTATCAAGTTGATGCATAGTCCATGCATCCCTATCTCCTTCAGTGTCTTGGCATATTCCAGCAGATATCAATGCCGCCTCTAAATCTAGGTAACCACTCCTGACTGCACCGGTGGGATCAGCTGTGGCAGGTTCACACGCTGTGTCTAAGAGAACACATGCTGACTTCGGCTCTCTACCGGGGGAAATCGGATGGCGTCCGTATACCCCATTCCACCACCAACAGCAACTTGAGTCGGTATCAAGCGAAGCCCAAGACCATGAAGGCGCCCGGTAGTTTACAGGTCTGCGGCCCAGACCATCTTCTTCCGGGGCACTGTTTACCACGGTATGATACCAGCAGAGATCATGAAGTAGGGAATCTTCCCAAAGTCCTGCCAGATAAACACCGCCTCTGACCTGTTTACGTTGTTGAGCCAGGCCCGATAGTGCTGGTAGTTTATCAGCAGCATTTGTCAGGTGGCGGCTTGTGTAGTTATTAACTACTTGTTCCCACCATATCAGAGCACCTTCTGCATCATCTGGAGGGGGCTTGGTGGACTCTTCGATGAAGTGATGTCGATGCCAGCTCGCCTGTCGCGTTTCTTTCACGTCTAATTGTCCGCACCCGCAAGTTATGCGAGACTTGCATCTCCACTCAAGATCGAACGCTCCGAAATGCAGAACGCGTGGAGGAAGAAGAAATTCCTGAAGAGTCCAGCCCCGCGTTTCCAGATCTGGTACTTCTCTCTCATAATGATTGATGTCGCCCTGCCTGACGTACAAGAACGCACGTTTCCCGTCATCAGTCTGCACTTCCATCTTGTATTCGTCGACGGGATATTTGGAGAACATGCCGCTGTCCATGTGGGTTGAAAGATCAGCGGAGATGGTGAAATGGGAGTTTTGGTATGTCCTCGCCATATTGGAATTCTCTTGGGCAAAGTCTTTCTCTGTGGTCTCGAATTCTTCAGGTGTTATACCTGGAAAGATCTGGAGAATACACAGACTATCAATCCAGAGATACTTGACGTCCATGGACCGACAAACTGTCACAGCATCCCTAAAGGTAGTAGGCAAGTCAAGCCATTTAATCTCGTCTATGTGGCTTTGGATTGTCCGGGTTGTGGTTTTGAGTTGTTTATGCTTTGGATCTCCCCATCGATGACTGAGACAAACGTATGGGTGCTCATGCCCTTTAGTTTCTACCAGTCTGATAGGATCGTTGTCAGAACCTTCAACCACAAGCAGCCTTTTTGGTAGTGGAACTCCTGATGTGCTAGGCTTCGGACAGGCATGGCTAGTCAGGCACTCAGACAGCCATCTTTGAGCGCGTTCAATGCTTTCTTTGGAGTTCGTGTACTGTCCAAGACGGTATGCTCGAGAAAAGTGTTCCCCTTCAATTGTCAAGTCATTGTTCTCTTCAGTATCCCTATCCCTGAAAATAGCCACGGGATGTTCTTTGTCTGACACAGAAATGGTAAGATGGCCATAGTTGCTAGAAATGGCCACTTCTTCAAGTCTTCGGTTTTCTTCATCTTCGTTCTTGGGCAATGGCACCGAAAGGTCAGGAAGTTCCCCTCTTATGCAGCGCAAAGCGATGTCTCTATAAAGACAGCATAGGCGGCATACATCTGATGAGGAGTTTAACTCTGTAAAGGTGTAGTGAAAATATGCCCCCATCCCCCGATGAGGACATTCCTTCAGAGGTGGGATGGTCGTATCCATCTTCCATGAAGATCTCTTTGAGGTGACAAAGGGTCAATGTGTTCGCTCTGGGAAATGAGTTGAAAGTAGAAATTAATTGTAGTACTCGAGCGAGCAGGCATAGGCTTTGATATAAGAGATCAGGATCGTAGGTTTATCATTTACCAGAAATTGGGCAGCAATACGTCATCTGATAGAACTATGTGGATCATTGTAAACCCGCCATGAATGAACATGAATGAAGCGGGATGTTGCTAACTATCATGGGACTGACGTTTCGTGCATAAGAAATAAAAAGGTATAAGATCGATGCGGCTAATGATCCCAAGCTGACATTTCTCTTGGCATAAAAGACATGGTTCTTATGTTGTCTCTTTACCCTTCTCTCAAGAAAAGACCACATGCAGGGAAGCCTGGTGAAATACGGAGTACAATATGTTACTGGGTGTCGGCATGCTTTGAGTCGTGGAGTCAGGAGCTGAAAACTCCAAATAGGCAGCCCCCAACGCCGATCCTCAAATATTGGAGCTATTTCTGGACTTGATTGGCGCGGTCCGTGGGCGATGGATTCACGATTGGTGGAGGATCTAGCAAAAAGTCGCGCTATCAGCCCCGATGAAGAGCTGGATGCAGCGTGGGTAACATGCGGCCACCACCTGTAACCTGAAGATTCCAGCTGCAATCATCATAAAATATTCCATAGTGCAGGGGTATAGGCGGTGGCAAGAACTGCAGTGCGTGAGAACAAGGCTCGGAAAAACAACTCATAACAGCTGATGTTACTACTCCTTCAAGGTCGATTGGACATCGCAAGGGAATCACGATTACTCCCAAGCTTAAAATGCGTTCCACTTAAACTTGAGGATTGCTTTTAATTTACTACTCTCTCCTCAAGCCGCTCTTGCATTCCTGCGCAGTCATGGCTACATTAGACGACACAGATGTCAGAGCCGATGGGGAAGTGTCCCATCAAGTGCCCAAGACGCAGGACCTGGAGTTAGTTGAACTCACCGATTTGGCACAACCGCAAGTCACCACGGACATAGACGGCTCTGCCAGCGACACAGTCAGTAACGAGACTTACGACAAGAAGCACGACAATGCAGACCAGGTTATGAAAACGCCACTGCATCTACTAGTAGAGACAGTGGAGGATGATCAAACTGGATTAACAGAACTTACCAACAATTTGGACGAATGGAGGGAGCATATCAACACTTGTACCACGGATGAGTTTAAGCAATCCCCAATGCATGTGCTAGCGGAGAAGGGGTTCTACCAGATGGCAAGATGCCTGATAACTCATGGCACGAATATCGATGCAGAAGACTTCGAAAACGCACAGCCTTTACACCGTGCTTGTAGGGGCGGAAACTCGAAACTTGTCGAGTTGTTATTGGAGGAAGGAGCTGATGTTGTGCATCCAGATCGAGATGGTTTTCGTCCACTCCATTGGGCAAGCCAGTTCGGGTGTTCTGCTGTCATAACTCGACTTCTTGGTCCACAAGGTTCACTCACAAACAAAAAAGAGTCTATCTCAGGACAAACTCCGCTCAACATAGCTTGCTGTCACAATCAGATTGAGGTCGTGGAAGTACTTCTCAGTCACAATGCGGATCTTTCTATCACGAACTCTCATGGATGGACGCCAGTGATGACAGCAGCCGCTAGTGGTAATTACGACATATTGAGAGTTTTGATCCCTCATCTTCAAACGCTGGATGGGAAACTTATCGATGTACCCGATAAACAAGGAATGACGCCCTTGATGCGGCTTTGCGCTAATCCACTTTATGAGATTGGAGAATTTTGGGAAAACAAGGAAATCATTGATACTGTCCTCGCAAGCCAGCCCGACGTCACTATGAAAGACAATGAGGGAAGGACTGCGCTTCACTTTGCAGTAGAGTCCGCGAGACAAGCGCAAGACGCCACAATCGCTCTCACGATCATGGATCACGTTGCTGATGAGGCTTTGTTATCAAGGGATAATGGCGGCTCCACTGCATTTGATACTGCATTTGACGATGATGGTGTAGTGGAAGAGCTTCACCCACTTCTCGACAAGCTTGTCAATCTTGCACCCTGCTGGAACCAGCACAGACAAGCTCAATCAGGATCTTCTCTATTGGGTGACTGCAGGCATCCAACGCCATACCCTGGCGAAAGAAATTTTGTCCAAGTGTTCAGCTGCCGAACAGGTTCCTGAGTTTCTTGATTCGCGTTCATGGAACGTGGTGGAGTGGGCAATTTATCTCCGCCTCCAGGGAGCTCTTGTTAATTACATTGTGACTCAACAAGATGAGGATGGATGGGAAGAAGGCGCCCTTCAGTCTGATATGATTCGAGGACGGGTTCTTCTCAAAAAACTCATGAAAGCTGCAGAAACCTTGCCAGCTCGCCACAACGACGAGGCCGGAGAGCGCAGTATTGAAACACGCCAGGCCGACAGGAACACTGAGAAAAATGAAATTCAAGATCTTCGAGACATGGATGAGGTGTTGGATCTATTCGCTCTCAGACTACCGAGAAAACGCGCTGAAACTATGGACCTGCTCGAGCCTGATACGGAAATGTTGAAAGCAGTGTCCAAGTTCCAGGCAAACATCTTTCAGACCGTGGGTGACTACCCCGCTTACAACATGATGCTCCGGTCCCGACCCCTCAAAGAGATCATATATGGTCCAGAAATGATAGAGACATATAAAGAAACCTATTGGAGGATATTGGATAAAGTACACAGACCGAAAGACCTGCCCAAGTCGGCAGAAGAGGAATATTTGGAAAGTATAGAAAGAGGAACGAATCTAACCTGGGTCCACCTGCCGTCAGCTAATGTAAGTGAAATATAAATATGCGAGAACAATAGGGTTTGCGAAGATACTGACAAACTTCAGATAGATTGGATGCAAGTGAGTGGTGTTACAACATACCCCCTTCAACCTAAGTCGCTGGGTACAGAAGCTAATGATCCACGTGTTATAGAACGTCACGAAGAAGATCTTGAAACGCGAGAATTGCGGAGAAGACCAGGCTCAAAACATACTGTCATTCTTTAGGGACAGCTGGGTTCAAATTCCAGATCGGACATCATTGTCGCGATTCATGCGGCCGCGATATATTGAGCGGCGAGAACTGTTTGTCACCGAGAGAGAGACGGATGACAACGAGT
Organism: Fusarium transvaalense; assembly: GCA_013623685.1. NCBI lineage: Eukaryota > Fungi > Ascomycota > Sordariomycetes > Hypocreales > Nectriaceae > Fusarium > Fusarium transvaalense. The sequence continues at coordinate 73,942 of JABFFG010000232.1, forward strand.
CAGATGACGGGAAAGAAGAAATGCACACCAGTCAAGTGAAAGCTGAGACGTCAAGTATTCCAAGTCGTGAAGGCAGCGAGAAGCGAAAAAGTGGCGGCGATAAGCGCAGCGACATTGGTGTGAGTGAACAGGGGTCTGTTTCGCATGGAACTAGCAAGACAACAGGAAGCGTAATCGCTGAAGGAGGCAATGAGTTTCTAAATGCCTCCGCGCTCTATGTGAGTATTTATTATCGGTCATTCTACCCAATTGCTAATCGAGAACCGGAGATGCCTTACTTTGATTTCTCATACTACCATCGCAACGAAAGTTATGAGGCGACTAACTCAACCCTTCGACAAGACGAACCACCAAGCACGACAGCCGAGTCTTCTGATACCACGGAAAGAAAGGTTTTAAGAGAGCTGAAGAAACGCCAGACCCTATTAGAAGTCTACAAAGATTCTACTGTCCATGGACCCTCAACATTGGACGAGTTTTATTATCACTTTGCAGCCGATTCTGATTCGACCAAAGATAGGAACATGCGCAATCAGAGTCAAGTCGTCACCAAGTACTTACATGGGGAAGAACTGGAAGGTCGGAAATATTGGTCATTAGTGCGTGTCAGCTAGTTGTGGATATGGATCATCAATGACAGTAAGTGCCAAACCTGTACTTCCAACCAACCTTGCTTTAACGAAACCTCCCTCCAGAGTGGATCATATCATGTGCATCTGCTACATCAACTGATGAACAAGACGACCTTGTAGCCAATGTGTTTGAATACCTCAAGAACGAGATAGAAAGTGGAAACTATCAAGGCCAGCCAAACAATTCCAACGAATTGAGCAGACTAGTTGTGGACTTTTGTATCGCCAACTATGAGAGGAAAAGAAAGGCCGACGATGCTAGTGATAACCCCACTGAAAAGAACGAAAAGATGAAACCAGTAAGGGAGGAGAAGATAAGACAACACGACACTACTGATGACAAGAAACCTGTCTCCTCCCAGCACGACACGGGAAGGGAACAACGGTCTATTCGTCAGAATTACTCCGACTACATTAATCAAATAGTCAGTCGCGGGGATTCCCATTACCTCTTATATCACAACCAAGACTAACAATGGATAGGGGAGAAAAGAGTCCGAGCTGTTTCGTGTTTTTTACGACCGGAAGAGACAACCACAACACAAGGGGCTCAGGTCATTCACGATGGAAGAGTTAGACAACGCCCTGGAAGAGGGCGCATTGCAACTGCATCGGATCAAGGATGTCCGAGACGAACTCAACATTCTCAAAACAGTTGCCAAGTTCCAACTGGCTGTCAGATCCAAGATGGCTGGCGAGACCAACAGAAAGGAGGACCTCCAGGCTAGTTATGTGTTGAGTGATATTATAGAACTTGACAATAATGCAAAGCAGATGCAAGAAGCTGTGAGTGTTCTTACTGAGACCTTTGGCTGTAATATGGTTTACTGACGCCCATCAATAGTTCATTAATACTCTGTCACTTCAAGAGAGTGAGATTGCTAATTTCCAAGCACAAGAGTCTGTGAAGCAGGGCAAAACCGTCATGGTGTTTACTGTCGTGACTGTGCGGTTTGTAAGTAAATCCAAGCTTCTTACAGCAAAGTCATACTGAAATGATAAACAGCTACCTTTGTCATTCCTTACATCTTTATTCGCACTAGATGTTTCCTCCTTTCTACAGGCTCCTGCATGGGCTTTATATATAATCTGTAAGTTTTCCATAAACATGACGAATACCAAGGGTCAAATTACTAATAGTATATATAAGTCACTGTGCCTTTACTCTTTCTTGGTGCGGCAGGGATCTATATGTACAACTCAGCTAAACACACAAGGCGATCGCCGACGTCATTATCTGAGGAGAGTGCAGCTACAGGTCTTGGAGATCTGAGACTAAAGGGTAGAACCGCTACGCGTGAGGCTAAGAAGTATTTTGCATCTATCAAGAAGAGAACATCCAGGCAACCAAAGGGGGATATAGAGGACGGCCAATGTTGAAGCCTATGTGGATGAACAAATTTCTTATTGGAACGACACTACATTGATCTTTTGACGGTTCACGATTAGTATCTACTATAATGCGAATTGATAGAGACAACGACCCGAAGACCACCTTGGAATACACTTGTAGAGCGTGATTGTTGAACTAGAAATACTGCTTAATCTGATACAAGTGTGGAAAATTCTTTCCCTCTTGTTTAACCATTGACCAAACACTCTAGACTAACAAGAAGAAGGAAGCTTCAAAAAGTATACAAAACACCTCATATCCTGGTGTCGTATCAAGTTGGGGAGTATGGATCATGCAAATAGACTTCGTAGTAATAATGCTCTAGACTTGCCCCAGATCCACAGAAGAACTCCCAGTCTAATCTTGCCCAATAATAACATCCTTCTTGCGAGACTCTGGTAGAACCACAAGCTTCTCTATTTCACCCTTCTTTGCAACCCCTTCAATCGTAGTATTGTATGGTGCCCACACCTTGAACTTCACGTCCCAGCTATCAGGCCACGCAGCAAGCAGCCTGATATCATCCTCTACAAAAGTCTGAACGAGCTGTTCCTGCAACCCAATAGCCGCAGCTCCATAATGGTTCAAATCAGGCGTCCAGTCAAAGTTAGGACCCTTGAAGATCGGGAACTTGCACACTTTGCTAGGTGCGTATCGCTCTTCCGTCATGGCTGTTGCGTTAACTGTGAAACCCATACGTGCGAGCCAGATAACATCTTGCTTCCAGCCATTATTTCCGTGATAAATGACTGTTTCTGTGTCGTAGAGATAGGTGTTGATAGCATATGTGAGGTTGGGAAGACCAAGACCGTACTCAGGCCAGGGAAAGACGGTGTAGAGTTGAGGTACTTCGCTGTTCTGAACGCGTGTGTATGCTTCTGCTGGAGCGATACATGTGTGTCCCTGTTGTTGACGGAGTGTGTTACCGGGAATTCTACCAAGGTATTTCTTATAGTATGTCTTGTTCTGAAGGGCGAACTCGTCCACGATGAGAAGGTCCTTGATGACTTGGCGTAGCCCAGCCAGGGTAGACACGGGATTGTACGCCTCTTTGTAAGTCTCGGCTGCTGAACCGGGGTAGATAACGAGAGACTCGTTACCAGCGATACCGGTCAATGGCCAAGGATTGCGTTTGAGCATTTCGCGGGTGTAGTACTTGTCGAACCAGGCGAGCTGGTACTCAATGAACTCGAGGTATGGCTTGACGTCGTAGCCTGAGTAAATGTTGGCTTGCAAGATCATATCGGCAAATTCACTGCAGAACTTGTTAGCTTCCTGGAAAAAGCAGTGTTGTCTCAACCCTCTCTATGACACTCACTTGGCAGTATCCTGCATATGGTTCAACCAGACATTCCACAACTCGCCATCGGGAAAGAAGTCGGGACGGGGTGTGTTCGCATCATCGTCATACCACTGCGCATTATACTCGAAAACATTTGACAAGCCCGTGTTATCGATCTGCTCCAAAAAATATGCAGCATCAATATTCTGATAAACCTTTCCCCTGAGAACCGCATTAGGCGTGATTCGCCTGTAAAAGTCAAACTGCTGCGTCATAGTCTCAAAGTCTCCAGATCGAAGGAGAGGCCAGTACAGAAGACGCTGGTTCTGAGCGGTAAATGTACCTCCGCCCCAGCGTCGGTAGTCGGGTGTGTAAGGACGGTAAGGGTTGACAAAGACAGGATCAAAAGTCCAGAGCCCACCGTTGAACTTGGTCGGCCATGAGCCTTTTGCGTTGCAGCCCATGAGGAAGCGCCAGATCTGGTAATTCTTGCCTACTTGAAATCCGGCGTCCTTTTCGCCCTTGTCTTCGTTTATGATGATGTATGATCGAGCCCAATATTCGTGCCACCAAGTGAGAGTTGCTTCTTGCGTGTTCTTGACTGCCGACTTGATGACCTTCTTGAGACCACTGTACCACTCATCATGATCCTTGGTTTGAGCTTGGTACATTGCAAGTGAAATCTTGAACGACTTTCTAGATGCCTTGCTTTCGAGGTTCCAGGCTTTGTAAGTAGTGTTGATGTAGTGGCCATCAGTTATAGCGCCAGGCTTGAGCTGCTCAGAATGAACAAAGATACCAAACTCGTTATCACGCATGGGATTGTACATCTCATCACTGTACTTCTCAAGGCCTTGCTGCTTGATCTGAAAGTTCCATATATCAAGCTTCTCGTTGCGGTGGCTCATAAGCACGCCATTCTCATGGAAGGATATCTTATCAGCATAAGTGGTACCATTGGCAACTTTGGAGGTGTAAATGCCCCAGGAACCCTGGTTGCGCTCTTCGTTGACGATGGGTCGGTCCTCATAACGCCAGTTTTCATAAGCTACATTGACAGAAATCTTCTCTGGACTGTCGACTTCGATGTGCACGACAGGACTGAAGACGTCGACCCAGACTTTAGCAGTAGCGTTATCCTTGCCTGTGTATTCGACGTAGCCGTCATTGAGGACAAGTCTTTGCTCAAAGTCGCTGTCAAAAGGATTGGGGTCGAAGGATAGTCTGACGCGGCCGAGTTTTAGAAGAGAATTGTTCTCGTCAAAGGTGCCGCTTTTGGCGACATACATGAGAATGGTGCCTGCCATTGCACGTGTTAGCAAATAGGATAAGTTGTGGGAGGGTTACTAGGAAATGAAGCTAACTTACCATTCTCATACCATGTGTTGAGACCAATGTCACCGCCACCAAGAGGCATTGAATCGGCTGAGCCATTGACACCGGGTTTGTTCCAGACGACATCATATGATGGCGGGAGTGTGGCCAGTACATTTGTGTGATAGAGGAATAGGACTGGCAAGGTCCAGCCCAAGAACCTCATGGTGACTATTCTGCCCTAGATAGACAAGAGGCAAAGCGACGGCGATGAGCTGCCAGAACTAAGTACGTTCCAGTCAAAGCTTCAAATGGGAAGACAGTCAAGCAACCCGCATTATTCGAATTAATTGGGAGGTCAATGACGCGGTATTAAATAGTTTCCTCCATTTCTATACAACGTCACGATCATAACATGCCTATCTCCCCACTGTATCCATGTCTACCCCGCGAAGCTTTCCAACCTCTGTGGACTCAACCTCGGGGTAGTAGAACCATCAACAAGCGAGACTGGTAGACAGAATTGCTCGGTCACATTCAGCCTTCTTAAGTGAGTTAAAATGCACAGTTGACTATCTATTATTGTGCCCAAAACTCAGGTTGAACTATCATATGGCGAACCCCGGCGATCTGGGCGAACGCGGGGAAAAACCAGACGATGGTTCCTTGCAAACCCCGCTATTATCAACCAGAACTATCAAACTGTGCCATAACTTGACTGTTGCAGTGGCACCAGCTTCCAACTTGGGATAAGATGACCTTGTTTGTAAGACATTAGCGCCGGTGAACTTCGGCAATTAATACCGGTCACGATCTGACTCACCAGAGATAAAGCTCAGGGGATAGATCAACAACGGGATAGGTATATAGGATAATTGGGTAGGCTACGCTACGTTTGGTTGAGGTGGCTTTTATTCCAATGGCGGGTTCCAATGAGGGTCAGTTCAGCCTCGACGCAGCACTGAGTTTCAGTACATAAGTGACTGATTGCTCCAGTGCAAAGTTGGTCTAGTGTTCCAAAACCGTGGGCGCTTTCATACCAACCACTAACTTATTGGTTACAAGACACCCTCAAACACACTGGTGTGAGACGGAATTCCGAGCCGTGAGTGTGACTGGTCAGCGATGAGTACACAACGCTTTTAGGTATAGTGCATAAACATGTGGTACATGAAACTGGTTGTTTCTCAACAATGATTGACGGGTAGATAGATTAGAATTACAGCTCGAACTCACTATCAAACCTCTTGTTCTTGGTCAGATTGACGTACTTTCCTTATAGTTATGGACGAGGTGATTACTAGTAAATACTATACAATCCTGGGCAGCCCTCGGGGTCATAGAAAACACAGGTCACTCGCCTAAGAGACAAAATAACTTAGTCACTTTAGACCATCTTAGACCCACTCTTAGGCTATTTATTTTCAGTACCCTAAGCTTAGGATCTGTGTTTTCTCTCACCCCCTTGGCAGCCTCACTATCACTTGTGGGAATGGAAGGATTTAGTGCTCACTGGATCAGCGTAGGGAATCCTCCTCTGGTCGATCAGATGCTTGGCGTGTAGCCAAACAGTTTGAAACTGACCAACAAATCATGAATCTCTCCCCGAGCCTACCAATCATCAATACGCTGCTCAATTGTGTTTAATGCATGGATTTAGTATGGTACATGTGAGTATATATAGAATCCATGTGGCCCGCTGTTCAATGCCCATCATTGAAACCTCACCGACTGGACATTCAGCTGCTGTCACCATGTCTCAGTCACGACAACAAGTATACAAAGCCATTCAGACATCGAGCGAGAAATCACTACGACCCATTCTGACACTTCTCAATGGAGACGCAAGCTGGTTGATGTCCTTTCCCCGCCCCAAAGCCGAGCAGGCTGCAACGGGCAAGGCATATTTCCACATTGTATATGAACCTTGGCTGCAGGGCGACGCTTCACTGTTCTATACCTGGTTCTTCAACATTGCGCTGAGTGATAAAGCGGCCGTGACTGATGTTCAAGGTATCGAGGATCTTATTCTGGAGATTGAACGAGCCGCTTCCTGTCATCTGCCTACAGACAGGGTGCAAACCACCACGAAACCTGATGGTTACCAGGGAAATATCGACGTAATCATACTTGCCTTTCATTATTTGGATCATGTTCACGAGCCAACTCTGCACACGTTCGACCCAAGTATTCCGGTCGTCGCGACGCCCGAAGCAGCCGCTGCTATAAGACCATGGAACCATTTTAAGAATATCTGTCTGAGCCATGATTTGGACAGTTCGGCCAAGACCTGGCGATCACCAGAGCTTCACCCGGAGTATCTACCGGACTGGCTGACCATCCTGAGTCTCCCAGGTCACGTCATCCTGAACTTCTGTACAGCTCTGGTCTGGACTCACGAGACGAACACCAACGAAGAAAAGCACGAAACTATACTACTCTCACCGCACGGCACGTATCTCGATCAAGGTCCTTTGGATGCATTTTTGCAAGCTGAGCCAAAGACAGAGATTCTGACCCTGTTGCATGGCTTGAAAGAAAGCCATGGTATCAACGGTGTGAACAAACTAGGGGCAAAGGGAGGCCTTGCTCTGTATAGGAAGATCGGAGGGAGTAAAAGCTGGATCCTCAATCATGACAATGATTTCACTTATTCAGGGCTTTTTCTTTGGGTAACGAGGACGGCTGATTTGCCGCGATCGATGGAATGGGCTCTTGAGGAAGAAAGAAAACAGAATGAGGACAAGGAGGACTTGGAGGTTCCAAATTTCATCCAGATTGACAATGGAGGGATGCTCATACTTGAAGACTGACCAGGTTCTGGCTGTGGGGATTTCTTTTGATGATACAAATCCCCTTAAGGTTTTGTGACGATACTCTGTCCCTGATCGCGAGACCTTAGGTCAATGGAAGGTTGATATGGAGGGCCTAACCGTTCAAAAAGCATAAACCTAATTATCCTCCCATGATATAGTGTATCATCCGATTCTTCAACGATATGTATAATAAAAAGCTACTTTGTACATACTCTTGAAATAACAGGTAGATATACAAATATAAATATCAATACATAATCCTCCCAACTCTACCATTAAGCTTTTGATGGGCCCAAGTTGTTGCAGGTGTTGGAGAACGTAATCTGTCCGTAGTTGATCCAGTAGTTCTGTAACCACAACTTGGCAAACTGCGGGGAGGTATAGCATCCGAGAGCAGCACAACTATGAACCATACTTGATTAGCCAGCTGTATAGTATAAATGATAGCACAAGCGCAACTTGTGCTACTCTTGTAATACTCTCATAACTTACTTTCTTTCGTCATACATCCGCTTCAAACTTGCTCTTGACCTTCAGACTATACTGTCGAGTAACTCGCGGTTGAACTCTTTCCATTCTTTCTGAAGATTGGGAGCCGCGACGCCGCCGGTGTTTGTTTGTGCCGCGTACCAAGTGTCGAAGTCGCCCATGTGGTCGTAAATAGCTTCATAAACCACGCAGAATGTCGCCCATACTTCTTTGTTATTCATTTAGTTGAACACCAATCCTAGAGCAAAGTGTTAGCAAAGGGGTGATTGGTTGGTGACTCTCTCTCAGGAGCCAAGAAATACTTGTGGAATCATGACAGTGCAGGGGATAGATGGGGTAACAGTACCTAGTTCCTTGACCTCTTGAAGTTGCTCTTCTTCATCCATGTCCGTATATGCTTTGGCAGCAGTTGGCTCGCTGCCGGTGAAGAACTGAAGATACAAGTTAGACGGCTGCAGAAGAGATCAAGCATGAGATAGAAAGGAAGATAGGAAGAGATATGACAGAAGGCCTATCGAGCCACCTCCAATTATCGAATTCACGATCGAAAGCGGAAACATCAATTCCAAGCTTTAGTCATATACTCTCCTGTCCCATTCGCTTAATATATATATTAATTTATTGAGTGAAATTTTCCCATCACTCTTTTTCCACCGGCAATGCCATTCTGTTCTTCTTTACGTTCTTGGCCCCTCCAGACTCCTCATTTAAGAAACTCGTTGCCTCATTCTTCTTGCGTTTATCGATCTTCCAACTAGGACTCTACCGCTCGTGCCTTTTTTTTCTTCTTCGCTTTCTTTTTTCCACTTACTGTAGGAATAGTCGCGGGCAACTGACTTTTCGCAGCCCCATTACTAAGAGTTGGGTGTTTCGCGATAGTCTCATTCCCAGTACTCCCCTTTGCAACCTTCTTCTTCTTCTTGCCCTTCTCAGCCGTATTTGGCTGACCTGTTTCGGTATTCGAAAGAGTTGCTTTGGCCTTCGGCGTCGTGTTCGGTTCTGTTCGCGTTTGCTACTCACTGATCAGGTCATGGAGTCTCAGGAAGAGTATGCTCCCTAATAGTTAGCTGTGTACCTTCAACATTTGGATGTGTTTTAGGTCCTTTTCTTCCTTGGTGGCTCGCCAGTGTATCACAATTTGTGGTATCCCAAATTTCATCGTCCATAAGGAGAGTTCGTCGTGTGGCCACATTTCATACTTAAACTCCTGCGCCTTTCCACCCACGGTTGGATGGATGACAACAATTTTCCCTACAGGCCTATCACCCCATCTCCCTTTGATTATCGGCTCCTCGACCGTCTGGTAATAAGTTAGCCCGGACGGATGAAATCGCTGCGGCGGAGGCTGTGATAGGACCGTGACCAATTCACCCTGGGAGATGTACCAAGCGAATATAACAGAAGCTCCATGCATGTATCCTGCCCATCCAGCGGAAGGCTTTCGATGATGTGGGAATTCTGGGTGAGAAGGGTCGAGGAGGGGCCCCAATGCAGTTGTCAATGTTTGGTAGTTGTGACTGTCAGCCCACTTCTGGGCATATTCGCGCAACATACCGCTCCATAGAACCTGGCGGTTTGGGACAAATGATTTTTGTAACTGCCTGTATATATCCCTAGCTTCTTGGACTGTTAACCAAAGCCCTGTTAAGCGCTGGATTGACAGCGAGGGCGGTCTTGGCCCGAAATTGTCGGTATGGAATTGTGCTATGTTCGCTTTGACCTTCTTCTTAGCCATGATTTGAGCCCAGGCAGAGTGTACGATTAACACGATCGGCTTGGATCCCGTCCTTATGTACAGATTTGGTGATGTCAGAGTTTCGTCACACAAGTAAAAGAGGCTTGCTGGTCTGATTGAAATTTACTTCGCAGCCTGGCAAATGTTCCAACAGTGGCTCCTTATTAGCGGCGTTTGTTATTGACAAGCCTAAAAAGATGCGCGTTAATTTAAGCTTTAACTGAACTTCTTAATATCCTTTGCCGCAGTACTTGTCTCCAAAACCACACCAGCCATCTTTACCACAACAAGCCTTGTTGGAACAGGGCCTGTTGGGGCCGCAGCTGAAGTCTCCAGTGCCAGAGGCACCAGCGGCTGCGCTCAGCTCTCGGGGGACGAGAGATCTCGAAAAGATAGACTCAACATGCTCGATGTTAGCTGACAAGCAAAGCGAGGGAAACAAAAGAAGATTGAGTGAAAAAAGGAAAAGATAGACAAGGAGTGCTGGCGGCTTCCCAGAAGCTGCCATAGTGATAGTATGAAACTGGCTGTGCCAAAAGAGTGTTTAGAGTTACTAGGTAACCATTTCATTACAAACAGAAGCAGAGACTATATAAAAGTTATGGGTGGAGAGGAATTCTATCTGACACGAATTTGATACCCGGACGCCCTTAACAAGCGGACTTCACTTCACATGCAAGATGGGATAAAGTCAGACCATCCGGAGCACTTGATCAACGTCGGATAAGGCGGCAAATGGATTCGAAAGAAACAGGCACGGACTGACGAGAATTATCAGGAGTGACTGCGGTTCTGTAAATCACATTTCCACTTGAAACAAAGATTGACTCGGTATGAGCGAGAATCACGGTTGTATTTTCATTCAGCCCTGGAGAATACCAGGTTCAGAATTCACTTTAAGGCTGTTGGTCGTTAGTATGTAGCATCCATGCACGACAATCAGCGGATGAAAGGGTCCAGCAGAAAGAGATTTTCTAGGGTCTCGATGGAACTGTGGACCAGATCAGCAGCAGACAAAGCGTGGCAGGGAAGGGTCCCTCGCTAGGAGAGTATTTACTGTAATAGGAAGAAGTTCTCCAAGTGAAGACGATAGAAAAACTGCTAAAACCGACAAGTATATCGGGCCAGAAATGGGGCACGGACTGTGATGTGATATACATGGATATGAATCTGCATCTGCAGAACCAACAGCCAACATCCAACAAGTCGAGTTTTGAGGATCTACACTAACAACCAACAGCCATAAAGTACCCAGTAAGTACCGAGTATGGTAAATAGGCGAGTCGTGTTGGCATGGATAAGTTGCCGTATAACCGTCGACCAAGGACTCCGAGGGAGCCCATGAAAATCTATTGAAACATCAAACTAACCTATTCAAAGTCGTACCTGCGTCTGAACGGCACTTCTGCAGAATAGCCTCGAGAATTTGTAGTGAGGCTAGACTAGTACCTGCATTTAAAAAAATATGACTAAATTTATGCTAAATTGCTCACTCTAACCATGTCTTACCTCTGTCATTTTCAGCAAGACTCGGTCCTTCATCTTCCACTTTAACTACACCCCCCTGTCAACGCTTTTGAACAAGCTTAGTCTTGGCTCAAGCCTTATACTTTCCATCCTCAGAAAGATCCAAACTTCTCATATCTATCCCACGAGAGCATTCCTTGCGTCATGTTCAACTAGCCACGCTTTTACTGAATGGTTACGAAATGAAGGCTACTCTTTTCTATCCGGCGATTCTCGCGGGAGTGCTGTCGAGCCTTGTCTCAGCAGCTACTACCTGTAAACAGTACACTGTTCAACAGAAAGACACCTGCCGCACCATTGCCAAGGCGGACAAGGTCACTTACGCTCAGCTTCTTTCATGGAATCCAACGCTCGATGCCACTTGCGGGTAAGATCAGGAATAATGAGCAATGTTTTCGCACACTAAGTATATCCGCAGAAACTTGAGCAAGCAAAATGACGGCAAGATCTGTATCAGCAATCCGCTTGGTAACTTTGCACTTCCTACCACCTCAAAGCCAGTGACTACTTTGTATACCACAGAAGCGTACGTGAAAACCCACGAGCGTTGTAATTTATACACTGACAAGTACACAGTCCCATACCTTCTCCCACTGGAGAGGGTACCAACGCCCATTGTAGTAAGTGGTACAAGGTTGCTCTCGGCGATGATTGCTCTATTATCGCCACAAACAACACCATCACGCGAGAGGACTTGTAAGGCATCCCTCACTATCTTTCTCGCCACTTCTTGGACTGACTTGTGTCTTGACAGCCTGTCTCTGAACCCAGAGCTCTTCTCGAATTGTACCAACCTACTGGCCGACGTCCATTACTGTGTCCAACCTGTCGGTTATATCTCTACCCCGGATACGATGGCTCCTCCACGAGACCGCCGATCAAGCCAATGCCGGCAACGACGCTACCTAATCACCCAGTAAAATCAAATAAGCCTGCCCTCTCGGTGATTCCTATCGCCAACGGGACCCGCAAAGATTGTGTCGAGTAAGCCCGCACATGTCGTGTTGATAAATGGGTCACGGCTGACATCTCTATAGATATACTTACCTTACGAACATTACGGATAACCCCGCTGCCAACTGCTGGAGTTTATGCTATATTTGGGATCAATCCCCGCAGATATGTTCATGTCTAAAATAATTGCCCTCCAAAATATATCGTAGACTCAATCTAACCACCACCAGGATTTTATTCTGTGGAATCCATCATTGGCAGAATCAAAGGATGCCGAGACATTTGCGGCGACAACTGCCAAGGCTGTTGCAAACCCATATACCTACCCATGCACCCTCTCGGCCAACTCATCGTATTGTGTGATGCTAGCCTCTCCTACACCAGGTAAGCTTCACCCTACCGTCTCGTAGTCAGTAATATTCTTCGCAACACCAACTAACGACTTCTGTAGTGCCGGAGGCGGATATTCAGCCGCCTACCCCTCTGGCGGCCGGAACCCCAGAGAACTGTACACGATACCATCAGGTTATGTCTTACAACACGTGCGAAAACATTATGGCCCAGTACTTTCTTGATATCAAGCAGTTCTATGCCATGAATCCAACTATTGGAAAAGACTGCACTGGGCTCGCAATGGGTACCTGGTATTGCGTCTCAATCTGGCCAGACGGCGATGCTCCAAGTGAAGATGATTCAGTCCCCGTCATCACCACCGCCGCCACCACTACCACCACTAAATCCGGAACCACGGTTGCCTCTGCCACGAAGACTGCGTCTTCTACGCCAACCCCCATTCAGACTGGTATGGTCAAGGGCTGCAAGGCGTTTTACAAAGTGAAGAAGGGTGACGGTTGTTGGGCCGTTGCGAATGCCAACAATATCAAACTTGACGATTTGTACAAGTGGAACCCTACCGTTAAGAATGATTGTTCTGCCCTCCAGCCAGATTACAATGTCTGCATTGGTGTTTAGACATTCGTTTCTATATCAGAGGGGACACAAAGCTTAGCTTATTGAGGGATCATATACTCAGAAAGCCACGCGTGGACTAACTCAAGACAATCTTCAATGATATATTATTCATCCTCACGTATTTAGTTTCACAGTAGTACATAAAATGATTCTTTCTATTATGAGATAGTATACATTCTTGCTTCTGTAAGTCTACATAAAGTTATCTTTGTCAGAAACACACCAAAAGCAAAAGAATGCCTATTGATTGCCTACTTTACATAGTTACTAAAAAGTAATTCGCATTAGTATGTGGCACTTTAAACCCAGGGTTGAACATATCCCGCCTAACGCCTCCTTCCCAAGGATATATTACGTCTGGATGCTCAGTAAATGGGTTTTTCCCTTCTCCATAGATAAACGAATAAACAAGATCGTTAATCTCGACATACCATCCTTCCCTATCTCCATCGCCCATTGGTGACCCAGAAACGATCATGTGGATCTTGGGCCTTTCTTCGACAGGCCTTGACCGCCAGTCGAGGACATCACGCATACTATGCAGTAGCTCTCTGGTTCGATGAGTCAAACTTCCCCATGCCAAGTTACTCAATTCGACAGATCGTAAAGTTGGTGGCAAAGCGGAAAGAAGCTCCATCAAGTCATCGAGCTGTACGAGCATCTGAGAGATTCCGAAATGACCAAGTCGTGGCCACTGATCAACAGGAAAGATCGTCCGAAGCGGGAAGACATATTTCTCGATTTTCTCCCAATCAAGCTGTTCACTTGATCCACCGTTAATCTCCATGGTACTGCGCAAGCACATATGTTCGAGGTCTTTAGCTTGAGCCAAAGCATCGTGCAAAAGTCCGCTCTTGTATGACTTCCAGTCCTCGCATTCGAGGAGGCCTGTGAAAAGGTCAAGGTTAAGGTAACGGAAGCCAGGACGCTTTAGCAAGGTTACCAGATCGTCATACTCAATGCAGCGCTGATCGAAGATCCGGCAGTTCAGTCCACTTCCAACCTCATTACCCCCGATATAAAGTTCGGTGATATTATGATCGTCATGCTCCGCTAGGGTTCGAGTCACTACCCGATAGCCACGCCATTTAGCCCTGTAGGCCTCAACAGTACAATCAGAACCGTACATCTTCTGATAGGGTCTGTCTTTCTTTGCCACCCACGGGAGCACATCGACTGGCTCCAACATTCTTTCAGTATACCCAGGCCATGCTGTAGGCATAGGGTAGTCAAAACCGCGAGGAAACGCTCTGATCATAGGCGTCTTATAGAGTGGGTTTCGTATTCTCCCATGAGCCGAGGGTGTAATAGTTACTCGCTTAAGCGAGGGGAAGCGCTGCAGGCCATACTTAAAAGCCTCAATATCTGCATCAGACGCAAGAACCTGGCGCTGATCTTCGAGTAGTGGTCTGTAATAGGCCCATGAATCTTCAATTCTCATCAGATAATCGGGAAGAATGTAAGTGCCTGGATTTCCATAATCAGAGAGCCCCTTTTTGAACCAAAGGGGACACCCGTTATCGGTCACGACATCATCTGAGTCGACGCCGTCTTCTTCGTACTCATTTCGACCTTCCTCTAGTTCTGGTCCTGTGGTCAAGCGTGCGTCGTCCCATACAATCTCAGTGACTTGGTGGCGGATACTTTCATCATCTGCAATTGCTCGGAACACTTTGAGATTGAGAGAGTTGGCTGAGATGAAAACGCGGTCAAAGCTCAACGGGATGAGCTTTGCCATTGCCGAGCATGTTGCGCGTAGATTCTTAACATCTTCGCTCCTTAGATGTGCATAGATTTCTTCGCGTAATTCTTTCGGCAGCTTGGGTAGAATAAAAGGCTTTGGGGAAGCCATCTTTGCTGAGATGAGGTTGCGGAAATGGTGCACTTAGAAGTGGGCGTTGATGCTGTATTTATGTCTTATCCACATGCAATATGCAGGTGGGTACGTACCTGAATGGCCAAGTGGGAACAGATATCGAACGTTTGTCGCATTGACGCAGGTGTGGATATAGAAAGTGACAAGTAATTAACTAGGGTACTAGCCATGTTCCTCACGCAGTGTAGGGTATTTATGAGTTGCTTCTCAAACAACTTCGCAGATGACAGTAACAAAGTCATGTACGTCTTGGGACGCCATAAAAATGCTAAGTATCCTTATTATATTCTGGAGTGCAAGGTAGCCTTAGTCCTCCTGCTTGAATTCTCACCTACAACATCACGGTGAGCCCAACCAGCTTTTGCAGACTTGATTACGACCCGCTACCATCACTGCTTGTAGGTAGAGCTTTCATGGAGCTCTTAGCAAAGAGTCAGGAATTCATCAAAGGATGGCAAAGACACTGCGAACTCTAGACATTAAATGGATATGATATAATTGTAGCAAACGCTATTCTGAATGTCTTGGGAAGATGGAAACATCAATTGAGCCCTAGAAAAATTACTAGTTTTAGAACAATAGAATCCACTGCTATTATACCACTGGCGCAATCCATGACTTGCTGGACGCAATTGCTGACCACTAAGATCGACTGGACATTGATCTAGTTGCCTCGATAAAATGAGCAGTGGTGAGGTTTTCAATGAAAATTACCTCTCGGATTTGCCAATTCAGAACTAGGAGGATAAGAGGCCCTTCAGTACCTGTCACTCGGAACTCACGTTGCAATCGGTGAAATGAATGTATAGCAATAAAATAACAAGTCTTTTCCTCTAGGCTCTTTCGCAACTTGCTTTGGTTTATAATTTAGAACCAGTCTCTACCTTCATCATTACACTCTTGACCTCCAAGAAATTATCCATACTATAAAGCCAGCCCTCTCGACCTTGACCTGATGACTTGTATCCTCCAAAAGGCAAGTCCCTCGCTGTGGTAGGACTGGTGCAGTTGATGCCCACATAGCCAGAGTTGAGCTTCTGAGTAACCCTCATAGCCCTGTCAACGTTCTTGGTATAGACTGCAGCATACAAACCAAACTCCGTGTCGTTTGCCTTTTCGATAGCCTCTTCTTCGGTCTTGATGATGTTGATGTTGACCACAGGACCAAAGATCTCCTCCTTCATGACCTTGGCGTCTTCAGGTGTGTTGACAAAAATGGTCGGTTCGATGAAGAAACCACCAGTTTTCTCAAGGTTGCCATTTCCACCAAGTTCCAATGTTCCAGACTGTTTGCCTTCGTTGATGTACGACATGACCTTCTCGTACTGAACCTTGTCAGCTTGAGGACCGAGATTAACACCTTTCTCCGTGGGATCACCCGACTTTGCAGCAGCCAATGCCTTCTTGCAAGCTTGGATGAAGTTGTCGGCGATAGAGTCTTGTACATAAACGCGAGAATTCGCCATGCAGACTTGTCCACTGTTCCACTGAATACTACGCATAGTATCCTTGGCAGCCTGTTCGAGATCTGCGTCTTCGAAGATGATGACTGGCGATTTGCCACCAAGCTCCAAGATGACCTTCTTCAAGTTAGACTTGGCAGCTGCTTCTTGAATTGCGCGGCCAGTGGGGCCAGAGCCAGTGAAGCTGATAGCCCGCACATCCATGTGAGATGCAAGCGTAACACCAGAGGGATTACCGTGGCCGGAGACGACGTTGAAGACTCCAGGAGGGAAACCAGCTTTGTGAATAAGCTCGGCGAATTTAGCAGCGCCGAGAGGTGCCTTTTCGCTAGACTTGACAACCACTGTGTTTCCAGTAATCAGAGCAGGAGCTGATTTACTGGCGAAGAACAGCAAAGACGCATTCCAGGGAATGATAGCTGCGACAACACCAAAAGGCTGGCGAAGAGTCATTGTGACATATCCAGGCGTGTTGAGACTCGCCTGACCTTGAATATGTGGCCAAGCTTCGGCGTAGTGCTCGAAGCTCGAAGCAGCGACATAGCCCTCAAAGAATTCAGCCAGTGGGCGACCCATAGATTTGGCTTCGAGGAGAGCCAGTTCATCATTGTGCTCTTTGATGAGAGAGGCGAGCTTCTTCATGTAGCTGCCGCGCTTGGCAGGGTCCATAGCGGACCATTCTGGGAACGCGCGCTGTGCGGCTGCGACGGCTCTGTTGGTGTCATCTTTTGTAGCTTCGGGGACTAGATGCAGATATTAGCAGGTGAAGTCTTTGGATTTATTGAGAAAAGGTTTGTACCGTCTGCCACTTTTTCACCGGTTGCTGGGTTAAAGAGGGGAAATGAGTTTCCATCCGAGGCTTCAACCAACTAGATTAATGAGGTTAGCCTAGCTGTTTTTCTCTCTAACATCAAATGAGTGGCCATACCTCGCCGTCAATTAGCATGAGAGGCTTGATAGCCTCTGGTGTAATTCTAGAACCCATGATAAGTTAAATGCTGTTGACAAACGGTAAGACTGGTTTCCAAGCCATTGTAAAAAGTCAAAGGATATTTATGACGAGCACGTTTCACATGACATCAATCGTTTGTCAAACAGGGCAACAAAGCCGAGAGACTTTTTATGCGCCACCCCCGCTGTACTAGAGTGAAGCAGCGATGTAACGGGCCACGATACGATGATGAGGGGAATTTCTTTGTGGGACAATGGGTCTTCTTCTCTTTACGGCCCGATCCATGATGTTGATGAGTGGTGATCGACTTGGCATCGGATCATGAAATCATTGCATATCCGATCTAACGGTAGTTGAAGAACCAACAGTCGGAGATTAATCAAGGATCTGACATGCATAAATCTAGGTATAATTATGCTTCTAAAAAGGAAGATCGAAGCCGGCATATTTCTCGGCACATGAACAAGAAATGGGTCTGACCCACTTGGAAATAAACCTCTTCAGTACTTCTATGTGACGGTTGTGTTTCCTAAGGGATAAACTAGTCCGTTCTGAGTTTATATTAGTAGGATTATAGGATATAATACTGAGCTTAATAAGGTATAAGTCGCTATCAATCTTAAAATTACATCTTCTCATTTGCGGCATGATCTATATGCATTAACAGCATTGAATAAAATACTAGACCTAAGTAGTATAAAGCTTAACAGTTCTACCAGACTGCTCTGCTTCAGTAAGCAGCTTTCTGTTATCCTTCTTAAGCAGGAACTTCATCAATAATGATGCACAAATACTGAGCGCGGAGAAGCCCATCATAAGTAGCATAGCCATAACATAGCGTGGCCCATCTGATGAAGGGAAGAAATAAGGGCTCCAGATGTTGCCAAATTGCGACAGCAAATTCACGATGGCAGTCGCGCATGCTCTCTTTTCGGGCGTTTGATTCAACGAGGAGGCTGCCCATGAATAAACTGCCGCGTTAGCAGCAAAAGCGCCGGCGCAGTAGAAGAACGATGCAGCATATCTAGCAGCATGATTGAGGGTCGCCGCTGAAATGACGAAGCCGACGATGGCGAAGGCCATTGGAATGCTGATATGGTATCCACGCTCGTTGTAACGATCACTTGAATAAGCCACCAAGAAGGAAGCAGCGGCACCGAACAGATATGGGGGAGCTGTGAGGACCAGTGTGATGGTACGATTGCCGAGATTCATGGAACGAACGATACTAATGAAGAAAGAAAGTTAGAGACCGGACCATACTGTTTATAAAGGTGGAAAACAAGGGTTGGGACTCACGTGGGAAAGAAGTTGTTGAACCCGTAGGCCGTGTGATTGGCGCACAGGATGATAACCTGTGAAGAATTGGTCAACCGGTTATTTATTATTGGAGGCGTGGCATGGAAACTTACAAAAATCCAGGTTCGCACATCCTGAACAGCAAGACGAAGACCATGCCAGATAGACCGGTCAGCTTCGGGCAGAGACACGCGATCCAGGGCAATCCTTTGGATAGCTACCTGACGCTCTTGATCTGTTAAAAGCCATTTTTGGCTCCCAGTTGTGGACTCAGGAAAGTCTGGAAGCAGGATGAAGGCCACAATGGCGGCAACAACGCTACCAGCACCCTCCAAGATAAAGAGCCACTGCCAGCCATGAAGACCGGCTTTATCCGATAGACCCGCGAATATGCCTGCTGCAATGAGGCCGGAGAAGGCCGTAGCTATGACAAGACCTGAATAGAGGACTGCAGTGCGAAGGGCGAGCTCCTTGCGGGTATACCAGGAAGAAAGCATGAAGAAAGCCTATCACCGTATCCATATGTCAGTGCTGAACTGCAGAACTTGGTCCTAGGACCCGGATCGGATAAGCTACTTACACCTGGAAAGAATGGTGCTTCGACAATACCAAGAACAAATCGTACCCCGATCAGACCGGAAAAGCTGGTCACTCCAGCAGTGGCAGCCGAAACACAAGACCATACAATGACGCATGCTGGCAGATATATACTCGGGCGAACTCGTGTAAGGATCATGTTGGAAGGAAGCTGCGCGAGCATGTAACCAACGTTAAGAATAGATACTGCGACGTTGAATTCATTGCGCTTGAGACCGAGGTCTGCTTCGAAGTTGTCAAGACGGGCCTGCCTATGCGCGGAACAAGATTAGCCCAGGTTCAATCAAGGAAACAGGAAAGGGGGCGCAGGGGATAGATACTTACGCGATGTTGTTCCTGTCAAGATAGTTGAACATGTAAAGAATCCAAACCATGGGCATAAGTGTCATATCAAGCTTGCGAACAAGCCTTTTTTCACTCTCTTTCAATTCAGGAGTTTCATGATCGATAACGCCCATTTCGGACTGTATAGTCTTGAGATGGTGCTCTTCGTGGGACATCTTGGCAGAAAGACCAAGATTGTCTTGGGGAACAGAAGAGGTCTTCTTCTCCGACATGTCAATAACTACGATGAGATTGAAATGTCTGTGAAGGAACAGAGTGGAAGATTTTAATGAAGTTGCTGACGAGATTGTCGCGCTGCTGTAGAGAAGATGATCCTTGAAGTTAGGGATGCTTGGTTCATATACCCATCAGCATTATATGCGATTCTCGCCTCCCTTCTCCCACAATTTTGCATCGCATCGGCACGGTAACAAGTGTGCGGGGCCCCAGGTTATTCCCCACGGGGTACGGAGTAGTCTAAACGGAGTAGTAGTCTAATGCGGTTTGGGGAAGAATGCGGGTAATGGGTAGTCCGATAATGAGCGACCGGACGCCGATCGGACTGTAGAGAATGGGGTGGTAGAATGTTGAGCGATCCGACCCTGCAAGTCCGATCGGACACCTGGGTTTTACCCGGGTTTGGGAATGCGACTATCGTGATAGCGTAACGAAAGGTTAAATTAATCACTTATTTAATTGTAGAGTCACTTCAATGAAAGACTGGAACAAATACAACAAAGCAACAGCACTACAACACAAGTGGACCTAGAAACAGGAAATCACAGAAACCAACATTTATCAACATGTCTCACACAAACGGTCACACCAACGGTCACACCAACGGGCACAATGCCTCTTCTGTTTCCTGCGCTACCAAGCTTCGTCAGAGGCTGGAATCCAACGAGATCCTGGTCGCACCGGGTGTTTACGAAGGTTTCAGTGCACGCATCGCGCTTGAGGTTGGATTTGAGTGCCTCTACATGGTAAGACAAGCTCTTGACCTCTCAACTACGTGCATTTAACTAACATGTAATGCAGACCGGAGCTGGTACTGTCGCATCCAAGCTTGGCCAGCCCGACCTTGGCTTCGCGTCCCTCAACGACATGCGCGAACACGCCGAGATGATCGCAAACCTCGACAGTTCTGTACCTTTGATCGCTGACGCCGATACCGGTTACGGTGGCCCCAATATGGTGGCTCGAACCGTCGCGCAATATCACCGCTCCGGCGTTGCTGGCCTCCACATTGAAGATCAAATTCAGACCAAGCGATGCGGTCACCTCGGTGGCAAGGCCGTGGTTAATGTCGAAACCTTCGAACAGCGCATCGCGGCCGCTTATAAGACTCGCAAAGAACTTGGTTCTGACATTGTCATCATTGCCAGAACCGATGCTCTACAGACACATGGCTTCGACGAGGCTATTCGCAGGCTCCAGGCTGCTGTCAAGGCTGGCGCGGATGTCGGCTTCCTCGAAGGTATTAACACAGAGGAAGAGGCTCGAGAAGTATGCAAGATCATGGCTCCCACGCCTATGCTGCTTAACATGGTGGAGCATGGAGCGACTCCATCGTGGACACCCGCTGAAGCCGCCGAGTTCGGGTTCAAGCTTATCATCTTTCCTTTTGCATCCATCGGCCCGGCTTACCAGGCTATCAAGGATGTATTTGTTCAGATGAAGGAGACGGGAAGGACCGGATTGGATAAGAAGTTTACCCCTAAGAAGCTTTTCACTATCGTGGGACTGGAACAAGCGACGGCTCTGGATAATGCTGTAGGTGGCAGCCTGTATAGCAAGGTTTAGAAATTTTATAAAGAGTCTTCAGGTTATGAAATAGTATAAGGATATTCCAAGTTTGTATAGTTATTCCACAAAGTACCTCCGCTCCTGTTATGAAATTGTGGGATATTATCATATATATCTTTGTTAA
>JABFFG010000233.1:0-11235 GCA_013623685.1 Fusarium transvaalense
AATAGGGAATAGTATAGCAATTAATTTTAATTAATTAGATAGGTTGTAGTATTTTTATTTCTCTTTTTAGTCTTTAGATATAGATTAATAGGACACTCGCTTGTATGGGATACTCACTTGTGATATACGTTATCTGTCCATGGCAAGGTTACGTAATATTTTGGAGGTTTATATGGGAGAAGCATCACATGCCAGAATGCTACAGCATGCTGTGTTTAGCATTAACAATCGCTTTTTCTTGATCTGTAGTTTAGTACCAAAATTGACAATGGATCGCAGCAGCTTTATCATTCACATGTATTCAAACGGGACAAAGAATTGAAATGTTTTACTTGATTTGTTGTTGTTTCATGCTTCTATCCGAATGACTGCACTTCTCACCATGAGGTATCCTTTAACCACCAGGAACTAACGAAATAGTTAGCATATAATTATCAGTTAATGTCTTGACAGAAACGTACCAAAGACAAGAGTACCGCAGTCGTTGCCGATGCACTCAGCAAGGTTGAGGTCAGCCTCGACGGGGTCACCGTCACAAGGGTTCAAGTGAGCGCGGAGAACAGGGACATTATCGTCGCCCTCAAGGCTGAAGGAGATGTCGGAAGCAGAGCCGGAGAAGTCTGGGTAAAGTTAGTATGATTTGATTCTCAGACCCTTTGTTTGGTTTGGGTTTGCTTACTCTGGCCGCCCCACTCGAAAGCACCGTCGTTGTTGCCGATGTAGTAGTCAAGATCAAGAGTAGACTCGACGTACTCGCCCTCGCCGTTACCGCACATGGCGACGAGGATGTGGCCGTCGTCGAGACGGATGTCGGTAGAGCTCTCGTGGAAGTTGACCATTTTTGCGGTTGTATTTGTAGGATATAGTTGTGTTGAGAGAAGAAGAAGATTGTTGATGGGAGAAGTTTAAAGGTTTAGGTCTATATATATATATTCGGTCTCGGGGGCAGTGATTCACGAGAGGCCTCAAGTATGCGCCTTCCTTCTAGGTACGGTATGTAGGGGGAAAAAAAGAGCCAAGAAAAACCCAAGACCGAGTCAACCGCGCAGGAGCGTTGGTAAAGATGCCACGACTGCAGTGCATCCATTAGAAAGTCCACTCTCTCACATGGAACCCCTGAAATAAAAAAACATCACCGCCTACCTCAAAGGAGTGGCGGGTTTAAAGACCCGCATTGATGCATGCATCCATGATACCAGCTCGGTACAACGGTAACTATTCTATTGGCTACTGCGTATGTTTGTCTCGGGAAGAGTACATGACATATAACATCAGGAGGCCTCTAGGGGAAATAAAAATAAAACATTTTACAGATAAGTTAATGCAGTTATAATTATGAAACAATTATCCCCTCTATTAACTGTCGTCTTACATGAGATTGACTGCTGCTGCGGTTGGGCGGTGGGTAACCAGAAAAGTCTTGGCAAAGTCGTACGGTCTGGGGATAGAATCCAATGGACAACAAACCCTTGGCGCTTGGCATATTGAGGGGAAGGAAACCGATAACCGGGGAACTTGAGTTGTTGAGTCGAGTTGAGTTGAGTTGTGTTGTGTTTTGATAGCCGCTTTTCTCGAGAAGGATTCGTAAGCTGATATTCAACGTATCGTTACATTTGCTAAAGATGATCTCTTCCGGTGAGACGTTGAGTCTAGATTTCTTGGCTTCTTCTTGGACATGATTGTCAGAATAGGTGGGTCTTTTTATTCAACTCCCCGCAAGATGGACGGACCGAAGACAAAAGATGGTCATGGAAGATTTTATATGATACAAACAAGGTATCAAGGTTATATAGCATTCATATATAAATTGCAGAAATAATTATACGGCACCAAGTATGAACATCTGTCCTTTTCAGGTCTCATCCAGTATGAGGCTCAACCAACAAGGGTCTTCTTGCCAAGTGGTCCCTTAGAATCCCTGCCAACGAAGAACCCTTTCCGCCGTCGCAATCCTCATTCGCTTCCCGTATATCCAAAGCGGAACAGTCAACAAGGAAAATACTCCCATCAAAAGTCCAAAAATACCAAACGGCTCAGCAGGACCTTTATGATGAATCCAATCCGCCACGAAAAATGTCCACGCAAAGGCAATGATTGCGCGGAGAATAGTAACCATTGTGAAACAATCTGCTGCCAAAGAGTGGTACGAGTCGATGAGCTGACACGGGTTAGTTAGAACATGATATGACGGTATGGGTTGAGGAGAACTTACATAGTTGAACCCTACAGAGGGAACTTGCATCAGACCAAATGTGAGCATCGCATATCCAAACTGCAATCCAACCCACATTTTCGGTCCTGGATACTGAGCGCAGAAGCCAAAAACGAGGAATCCACCTGTCGCTACAAAGAGCGGGAAGAAAAGTGTCGGCAATCGATCTTCAGCCTCAGCAACACCATGGCGCTTCTTGCTGGCTTTCTTGATAAGCTGACCATCGGCGAGCATATGGGTGTAAATATATCCAATGATACCACCGATGAGAGCACCAATATTGATCAAGCCTGCGTTTGCTTTCCAGAGATAAGGTGGACTGGCTACGATCTGAGGTCCGATGGTCGAAATGGATACAATGCCACCTACTAGACCTGCGTAGTGAAGCATTACTACCCAAGTACCAGGCAGAGCAAGAGTTCGCCAGGGCTGGATGAATCGTTTGACAAGACTTCCGCGAGGTTTGATGAAACCAAGAGACTTTAAGTAGGTGAATGACCTATAGGTCTGTTGCTCGCCAACTGTAGTGGACTGCTTGTCCTCAACATGCTCGTTGTTGCCAAACTGAGCTTGCTTTTCGGATTCGTGATGGGAGACGCCCTCGATTGGTGCACTTCTGATGTATAATGTCTCGGGAACGAAGAAGATGACGCCAACGAGACAGGCGGCAGATAATGCAAGGCCAACCCAGAATATCATCTGCCAACCTTGTTGATAAGCGATATAACCTCCTGAGATGCCACCTGCGAGTGGTCCGACAACTAGCATGACAGTATAGACAGCCTAGACGTGTCAGTAAGTGTACAGTGCGTGTATCATTAAAGGTGTAAATACCATAGCACGTCCACGTTGATGGACGGGAAACATATCTCCAACCAAAGCCGGAGCAACTGAATCAGCTGCCGCACCACCAATACCTTGAAAGGCCCTGGCAGCAAGTAAAGAGTCGTATGAAGTTGCAAGTCCACACCACAATGTACTGAATGTAAGAAGAAGCGTAGCGATGATAAGGACAGGTCGACGTCCCATCCAGTTCGACATTGGCACCCACCAAATATTACCCGCGCCGAGGAAGAGAACATTAATCTGTGACAGATATCAGTACTAGTCTTGAAAGGACTTGAGGGTTCATACGGCCATGAGTGTGGAAAGCTCAGAAAGGCTTCTCGGGTCTTTGGGGAATATCATGGGCCATAGCTGGAATGCTGGTGCAATGACACCGGCGGTATAATTGGCAACGAAGGCATATAGCGAAGCTACCAGCAAAGCGGCAATCTTGTGCCATGTGGGAAAGTTGAGAGGATCTCGGGGGTCATTTGTAGGGTTCGAACCGACTGTAATCTGGTGATTGTCATCTTCCTCCTCACCTATTGGAAGTTAGCCATGTCCTTTTAAGAGCAGTTGTATACTCACGATGGATCTGGATGGTTCCAGGAGGTGTCGCAACATCAACCTCCTGTGAAGACAAAGCAAATGCCGTTTTGAACGAGACCATGACTGAAATATGGGCTTGCAGTTAGGGGTATTGAATTCGACATTTTGCATCACAGGATATTGGCAATTAAATATCCGGATAGGAAGGGTGACATCCCTAATCTGCTCCACGCTACCCCGGATTACCCCATGGTTTCTTGCTCAACTCAATCTAGATCTTCATACTGAGTATTACCCAGACCAACCAAAAACATAGAACAAGTTCGTGGCTGAATAGACCTTGCTTAGTTCGGCATAACACTGATCGATATTGACATGGCGTTGTCGGGTTACTCTCCACTTTCCCGGTGGTCCGCTCGGAACTGGTCCTCGAGCTAGGCCATCACTCATCATAAGCCCATTCCAACCTGGCAGAACCTTTCTCTTAGTCACTGGACTGGTACAGAATGTATTGTTTGGGCTTCAGATTGAGGTGTTGTTCAAACGGGAAAGGGGTTGATTGAAGCATAGGTCACAAGTTGAAGTCCAATTATGACACTACAAGTCCATTTTGCATTTAGAAGTGTATTAGTTGCTATTCAAAACGTCAAACCAATCGTTATAGTATGCCAAACCACCACAGATACCCCGCAGATTCCTAATCTCAAGTCGCCCGGCCGCCTGCATAGAACTGTCTAAAGTTGCTAACGAGTGACGGTTGTGATTGTGTCGGTTGGGATGGTGGCGGAGGCGTCTCAGCTGGAAGTGGTATGACATCAAAGCCATCGACACACCAGGTTTGAGTTTCGTCCAATTGCACTCCATAGACATTTCTCTTCTCAAGGTTCGCATATCTACTCAGCATGGGATTCCGCTCAGGTCCATGTTGATGGCCTGGCCCATGTAGCGCATCCTGAGCAGGGCCCTTAGGTAGCCTTGTAACCTCTACATGACGGATTATTCTGCAGTACAGAATCGATCCTTGCCCGCCAACATGATCTCCCTTGAAATGGTAGTCTCCTTCGTCATATATCTCGACCAGTATTCCAATCTCGCCTCGCTCCGCCACTGGCCGCGGCCGGGAAATGATTATGCCGATTCTCAAGTTCGACTCTGACCTCTTCATCAGATTTGACACAATTTGGTTATAGACAGGACCCCCGTCTTCCGAACCTGGTGAAGCAATATCATCATACTGTCCCCTCCTTCTCGCAGCCAATACGCTGTACCAGTCGTCTAGCCCCCGACTCACACAAAGGTTGAACGAGCTTCTGGTACTGAGAGAGGACATGATGTCACTAAGCTTATCACCATCAGGATATAAGATAAACCCAGGGTAGTGAACAACAAGACCTCTATCCGAAAGCTCAGTCGGATACCTTGGGCTTTCTAATGGAAATGGGTATGGTTCCACTTGACCAGACATCCAAGTGGAAGGTGCCCATCGAAAGCCTTGAGAAGAGAGTTTGTTTCCCGGTAGAAATATTATGCCAGGCGGGATTGACCTTCCGAGAATTTCGTCTCTGGCAAGGGCACCCCAGAATTTCTCCATCAACCGTTCTCGGTCCTCTTGCGTGGGCGGGGAAGATACTTCATTTCCCTCTTGAGGTATAGGAATACCAAGCAAGGTTGACAAGGCCAATGTTTCCTCGTGTAGCTTTCTGGTCGTCTTTGTCAGGATATGTCAGTGCTGTTATAACCTTCTGCGACATATATGACTTACCCGATATCGAACTGCTTTCCATACACTCCCAACCAGCAGAGCGCGCTCAATAATGCTTTTCTCACTCAACACCTGTTTCGTGTCCTTCCTCAGAATATTTTGATTCACCTGCCTCTTCATCATATCAGTCACAGAGGCCGCAAGTACATCTGTGACTGCGTCGTTTGACCAGACTGTGTCCAGGTTTGGGGGCTCCTGGTGGTGATCTTGCTGGTCGCCCAAGGCAATGTGCAACTGTCTGCTTACAAAAGCTTCTTGTAATGTCCACAGACGCGCCATCCACCCACTTGCCAGCAACATTGCAGCGATAGTCCGACCGCCATGAGACATTCTTCCCCTTGTCGTCATGTAGCGGTCAATGATTAAGCAGTGATTGGCACTGTTGAAGACATGGTGGATAAGGCCAATGGCCTTTTGTTTCAACCTTTTGCGTCTGTCGTCCCGGCGACTTTTGGGGATGGCGAATGTGTCAAATCAGAAGAGATGTGAGCCTTTGCCCCCGAATACCTTTGATACCAAGTCGTCGATAGCCTGTAGCTGACACGTACGGATCATTCCATTGGTCCTATTGCCTAACCCCTGGGACCAAACATGAGATATCGCGGCAAATGGAATGCCTTCACCTGAGGCCTCAACCGTCACCCTCAGCTCCCCAGTTTCCTGATTTCTAAGGATTCTCATGAGGGGGAAGGCTCCTGTTATTGCATTATCATCTCGATCAAGAACCTCTAGGACGTCCTCTTCTTCAGGTCCTACCATGGTACAGTCGCCATTACAGTTTGAGGAATGTGATGGACTGTATGTGCGTTCCTCGGTGGCGTCCTGTTGGGATTGACCATACTCAGCTTCAATAAACTTGCAGCTGGAAGGGGTGCAGTCTCTGCGACTGTCTTTGTGACAATTCTGGGGGTTGACTCGATGCGCTAGGAACGTAATATATAGGAGGGTCGCGTTCTGGCCGAGTTGTCCTTTAACTACTGCCTGAGCTCGTGGACACCATCCTTCGTTGGACATACTCTTGGACACGTAAGTCGGGGGTCCCCAGCCGCCTCCGTCGTCCCATTCCCAGCCTGTAAACCTAAGTTTCCATGTTTTCACCAGCCTCACCAAAGCAGCAGATAGAGTTTCACCAAGGACCATTATGCAAAGGCTTCGCTCATCGTCCGCGTTGGGTGGCAGATACCGGTTCATCCCTTGCTGTGGTACGAGCATGAATGGTGAGGCTTCTGCTAGGTTCCTCCGAACCACTCTTCTGGCAAACTCTAAGATCTTGATGACCTTTAGAATTTTGCCAGGGATAACCCCTGGCTTGGTGTTGTGCAATTTCTCCATGTAAGAGTACCAATTGTTCAAGGCTTTTGGTAGTTCAGTAGTGGTGAGTTGGTGGTTGCGAATTAGGTCAGTGTGCTTTAAGAATGGCCGCTCGTCGTTCTGGAGGACACAGTAGATGAGTGTGAAAAACAACCATGCTTGTAAGAATGCAGGACACTCGAGTTTTGCACACCTTGGCTCAGTTCCTGACTCGGGTAGTAGCTCATACTCTTCAGTGATTTGAAATCCATGTTTCTGAGGAAACTCAAAAAAGGTTTCCAAGGTCCAATCTGAAGGGTCGGCTACACAACGACAGCCGTCGGGAGGCCTCAGATAGCCCATTCCAATAACTCCCACCCAATCACCATAGACTTCTCGCAAGTGCTGCATGTTTCCCGTCTCACAGACTTTTGAGTGTAATGATTGGAAAGATGCAATTCGTGTTCCAAAGGAGGATTTGTGCCTTGTAAGGTCGTGTTTGGCAGTGTAATTGAAAGTGTAAAATGGAATTGACAAACAAAATAGAAAGGAAAGGCTCCATGTCGAGTCTGGAATAATTGGAAAGAAAGGCCGCACTCGCGCAGCCCAGGCCTCACTTTCCTCAGCCTGATTTTTGAATACCCGCCCGTGGCTTTCAACTTGCCTGAATCACCGTTTCTATGTGACCATATCATTTGCCTTTGCATATTGAAGCAACCAGCATACAGACCACCTATGGAAGACCTGGCCAATGATATACCATCAAAATGAGACACCAAGACCAAGTACACAGTGCCAGATGCATCCAGAAAGTACCCAATGTTAGCAGCCTCTTTATCCCGTCCCAGCCGACTTTAGGAGGCTGTGCCTTCTTCCCCCTTCCCCGCCGGCCTCTCAGTCAGCCGGGCACCTAATGATAGCGGGCTATTTATTAAGAATCTGTCATCTCCACAATTGCGCATCTCGGTTCTGACCATCATCATACGTCTAGTTTCCTCGAGCGCAATGGAAGTAATGGCCTTCACTCGGAAGATAGCAAGCCTTTACAATGAAAAGCCTTTTAGTGTTGATTCCGGGCGGAAGCAGAAGTATTTTACTGTCCCATACAGCCAGACTTGGATGCCTGAGGATGGCATTATCAGAGAATATCCATTCGAGTTCGTTCCATCCCCATCGGTTGTCACTTTCTAGTGTAACTGCATAAACTGATCAACTTCAGAGTCATCCTGATTCAGACCTCCAATAGTTGGACGCTAAATAATTGGACGCTTGAGGCAGTTTCACGAGAGGCCACAACATTCCTTCAACAGTGCAAGATCCCCTTTCATTTATTCCATATCAATCTCAATGTGGAAAAGGTTTATAGCGACGGTGAACTTTCTTTCGATAAAACGGCTGCGCTGTTAAAGGCATTCTTGGAGGCTTCTCGCCTCAAAGTATTCAAACCCCCTGGAAGGTTTCCAAGGATCAAAAGGTCTCACTATAGCAAGCCACCGCGCCGAATAATCCTCGCCGACGCTCTGGGCTCCTACTTGGCCAAGGGCGTTGCATTGAAATGCTTTTTAAAATTCCCGGCCAATACTGAGCTCATGCTATTCTTTGAAGAAGAGGGAGAACCACGGCCAGATGAAGACATCAGGGACGATGATATCCGCCAAGAGATTTATGAAACATTCCGAAAGGTAACCGACGAATTCAATCACCTTTTTCTGAAAAATGATAACCCTGGTCTGTTTCCTAAAGTCTGGAAGGCTACGGATCGACCAGGCCTCGTTGGTGACGATTCTGCAAATTCAGAATTGCGGCAAACGTTTCCAAAGCTATTAGAAGAAGCCGTTTCTCGTGTCTATTTCGAAATGGGGATAGTGTTTACACAGCAGGGATTAGATCTCCCTACTCCAGGTGCTATGACAAGTACTATGCTATTGGAAAATTACAAAGCCCTACGGGAGCGACACGTGTCGGAAACCCAGAAGAAGCAGTCTGACTTCTCAAAGCCTAGTCTGCAACTCAACCCACCAACAAAGAGCTCACACGACGATGGATGGAAAGATTTGAGAGATCAGGCAGAGGCATGTCTGGAGGTTGGCGATAACAAACGTGCCTTTGCCATGTTTCAAGCATGTTTGGCAATGAGGATTCCATATGATACAACCGCCTGGGAGATTAAATCAAGCCTGGAATTCGCTCGTATGATGCTTGGACAATACGTCCAAGCAGAGCACGAACTGGGCCAGCTACGACGAGAGGTTGAAGGCTATATTGAACGGGATTCAAAGGCCATCGTCACCGACATCTTTTCAAAACCTTTGGGCGATATCTATCGTACTATCTTGCTTAACCATGCTCTCGCTCTATCACGCTTGGGCAAATATTACGACATCGAACTTTGTCTGAACAACATTACACTACGCGGCGAGCCTGACTTACCGCCCGAGAATCCAATACGAGAACCACAGGGATATTATGAATTTTCAGCGGCCGTTTGTCGACTTCGAGCCCTCGCTCTGGCTCATCAAGAATTGCATAACTCTGTCAAGATAAATGACGCACTGGCCAGTGCAGATAGATGGTGCGAGAAGCTCGGAGACGTCAAATCTGCTGAACCTGTCAGGATTTCCAATGTTGTCAATAAATGTCGAATCAGTGCACTTCGAGGCCACTACGATGAGGCATTAGCTCATCTGCGCCCTGCGTTGGTGAAGGCCATCACTGAGATAGGAGAGACTAATATCCTAACTATCGAGGCTGCATTGCTGTTTTCTACTCTTCAGATTGAAACAGGGCAGTTCCGTCAAGGGAGGTTGACATGCGAGAGGTGCGCCAACGTTATTGAAGACAATTTCGGTAATGATCATCCTCTTGTATTAGAGGCGGAACACATATTGATTTCTGCATCACACCAAGAAGGCTTATTGCTGAATGCGTTGGACGACTCCATCTCCCTGCATCGTCGTGCCGAATCCAGCGTGCACCTAGGTCCCAAGCATCCATCTGTTTTGAGATACAAGAGCCAGCTTTGGGAGATTCGTATGGAATGCGGACAATACTCCAGCGCTGAATCGATCTTGAAAGACATTCTTCAGCTTGCAGAATCCATCTGGCACTCGAAGGACCGTGAAATCGCACATCCTGAAGTCGCCAGAATTCAGTCTCAACTGGCTCTGGCTCAGTATCGAGCCGGGAAGTTGAGCCTTGCCGAGAACACAATCCTTGCCGCTCTCCGCAAACAATGCAGTATATACCTACGCTTGGGTGAAGACGATACACGGTTCAAGGAGGGTAACAGCAAAATTGACTGGCGCTATGTGAAACTGACTGATTTGTTACACGTTATCGAAGGAGCTTTCACAGGAAATGATTCAGAATCTGTCACACATCCAGATATCCTGCGTTCTCTATTAACATGTGCCAGGATTCTATCGAGCTCCTCCAGTGCAGATATGGATCTAGCTTTTCACATCCTCCAGCTGGTACGGGATGTGGGAAAGGCTAAACTGGGAGGATCCCATCTACTACCACTTACGGCTGCTCTTACGACCGGTGAAGCCCTTTCAGCAATGGCAATGGTGGAGTCGGATGAGGAAAGACGCCAGGACCTATACCGAAGGGCCATGTCGTCTTTTGACTTCGTTATGGAACAGAAGGATGAACCACTTCCATTTACTAAGGACTTCATGTCCATTCTTGATAGCTACGATAAGGGCAGTTTGTCTGCGGTAGGCAGAAAGAACGAGTTTGGAGACCCGGCAGTTGTTCACCCTGTCTCTAATATCCAATCGGGAGAAACATCCAAGGACGAGGCTTCACACTACAAAACTAACAGAGGCTCTAGGATACGTGGCTTCATGATGGAGCATCCTGTTGTCCTAAGTACGAGGCAAGAGCGTATATTGGCATGTCTTCTCTTCTCGGAATCTGAGGTTGAGATCGGAAATGTCCTTGACCGTCGAGACGAACTCAATGATGTTTTGACAGCGCAACGAATCCGACCAGGTCAAAGTCACCACCAAACGGCAAAAACTCTGATTACTCTGTTGACTCTTGAGCTGTCTTTCCAGTCGGAAGAGGTGCCAAAGATTTACAAGGAAATAGTTGTGCCGCTAGGTAGAGATGATGTCGAGCACGAAAGGTTTCTGGAATGTTTACTCTTGCGGGAAAGGGTCGCAAGGATTCTGGGAAGTAGACCCTACCTCTTAGAGGATGAATACCGCAACCTGTTGGAAGATATCAAGGGGCAAATCGAGGAGGGTCAAGAGATGAAGGATCCATCAATACGGACGGCTGTGGCGTTGGTTAAGAAACGAACACAGGACATGTTGCGAGACGTGTAGTTGGTAGGCAAAATCACTTGTTTGATGCTGAAGAGAATGGTGATAACTTCATTTTTTCAACGTCGACCCAGTGTTTTTATTTTTAAGGGTTACATTCTTGTATTGGATTTGAACCTTATTGACCTAGTATATCTCCAGTAGATAGATCCAGTTTATATATATTATTAAAGTATAAGAGTAATAACTCAATTAATTAATTAAACATTTAAATTAAAAGACTGTAAATGAGATAGAAACACACATATATATATATAATATAATAT
>JABFFG010000234.1:0-83302 GCA_013623685.1 Fusarium transvaalense
TTTTTTTTTTTTTTTTTTTCAGATTAGCGATTGCTACCATATTTCTCCATGGATCCTCGCTTGGAAATGGGAGTTGACTGTGGTTACTGTATCCGTACCATACCCCAAGAATCCACCATCTCTCTAACGTTACACGTAATAAGCAAGCATTGGATCCATCATTCCCCCACAGTCCTGTTGTCTTTGTGAGGGGTTTCGGATATTTACTTTCCCGGTCCGACATCAACTTAGTTCACCGATAAGATCTCCCTTGTCTTGGGCCTCATCTCTTCAAGACTTGCTATCTCAACAGCTTTTTTATGTCTTTAATAAACAATTCTGAACATAAGACCAAGAATGCCGACGGCAACTTTAGACACTCTACCACTTGAAATCCTCTTGAGCATCACCGAACCGTTGGTTCACAATGATCGGAAGAACCTCAGCGTTGTAAACAAGAATCTTCGTCATACGATCGCACCATCATTCTATAGAACCCTTAAAGTCAATTGCCCAATCGAAAAGGATCATGTCGCGCATGATGTCATACAGAAATACGGTGAATATGTCTTCGAATTGAGACTCAATGTCAACTTTTACCCCAACCCAAAGCCCGACGAAGATAAATGGAAACCAACGCCTCAGGAGGAAGAGTACTATCGATCAGCAGTTGCAAAGGGTTACCCTGGAAGAAGATGTGCTCCTCCAGATGTAGCCGCAGACATCAGAAAGGCTATCCAGAAGTTTTGGAAATCACCTCCCGCATCAGTCTGGGCTCGAAGCAAGGCTGATATAGCTATCGTCCACGATCTCCTCCGTTGTAAAAGTCTTCCCCACTGCAAAACCCTTACAGTTCACACCATTCCCGATGATGATTTTACCCAAAATGATATAGCCGGTGATGAAGCAGCTTGGGATGACAAGAACAAATATGGTACCGGCATTGACGTTTTCGTTGACGCTGAGGATTGGGATGAGGTCGATAGAAAGGAGAAGATATTCTTCTGGCGTACGTCACTGCGGGACATGTATCATGACATTGCCATGCTCTCGCCTGCTAAAGCCTTCAGAATCTTGAACTTTCTGCCGAAAAAGGTCTCATTCTGGCGCAGCAAGACGTGGAGCTCTTTCCTGGCTAACTTGGAGCGGTTGACGCTACACACCCACGGAAACAAGGACTCTATGGGCTATCAAGTCACCAAGATGCCAGGCTTTAAATCGTTCTTCTTGAACGATCTGTCAGATCATGTGCTTTCTCATGCGACAAAACTGAGATACCTTGAGATCGTGGCTCTCAAATATGGGTTCTTAGACGGTAGAGTCTTGGAAGTTTCTGCCGATTTGATGTCGGATATGGAAGAACTACATCTTGAAAACATGGCCGTAACAGGGATTCTTTCGCTCATTTCCATGAAAAGTGGAAAACGGAAACTATCGAAACTTCGCATTGTGAACTGTGCCGCGCAGACTCTGGGTCTTTCTGAAGATCTTGACCACCCAACTTGGGCGGATCTCTGGAGCACGTTGCAGTCATTTGTCACCCCTAAGGCAGAAATTGAAGTCATGCTTCCCAAGGGACTCCTGCTGCCTGACGAGCCCTTTGACAGCCACCATGGTGAATACATAGTTACGGAATCAGATGATGAGTATGAGGATATTCAGCAGTTGCGCAAGAAAATGCAGGAAGGTGAGGATTTCTACGGTTGGCCGTACGTGTGGGTTTGTTCAGGCTCAGCGAATTCTGTACCTGAAGCAG
The DNA here is from genome assembly GCA_013623685.1 of Fusarium transvaalense. Classification (NCBI taxonomy): domain Eukaryota; kingdom Fungi; phylum Ascomycota; class Sordariomycetes; order Hypocreales; family Nectriaceae; genus Fusarium; species Fusarium transvaalense. Next base: position 1,736 of record JABFFG010000234.1, read on the forward strand.
AGGTCAATCAGGAAAGACTGGAAATTGGGGATGATAATCTGCAGTTTGAATTGCTGGTTGACAAGATTCAGAGGGGGGGTGGCAAGTGTATCGTCAAGCATCACATATGCGGTGTTGGACCTGGATCATGTTTCCACTGCGTTTATCTGGAAAAGAAGGCCGGGACTTTAAATGTCATGTTTTAATGAGACTGGCCACCTTGCTACACTTCTGGCTCGACCATTCACTTAGGAGTGTTGTACCAATGGACCGAGATCCCCAAAGCGCTAGAGGGTATCACCAGGAATGAATGGCATAAAGACAGAAATTCTGAGTAAGACAGCAGTTGGACCAAACCTTGAGAGTGTATGTATCCGAAACCAATGAAATAGCCCAAGCACAGCCTACATTGCCATATATTCAAGTTAGTACGTAGTATGTACTGTAGTTGTGAGTAATTCTTGAAACCTTCCGGAGCAGCTGGTAGGTATGATGGAGGCTGAGGAACTCCATCGTCATTGGCTCTTCTATACGCGCACGTAGATCCATCAGCACGGAACTTTCAAGGCGAAATTGGGAGCGGAACAACCCTGTAAGCCCAGAACAGCCTAGTCTATCTGTCAATTCTGGTGCCTGCTTGATCCCCATGATTCTTAACTCGGCTCTCTCGGCCCAGTCCTGCTGAATACTACGCTCAGATGGACCTCCCTATACGCGCGCAAAGACAAAGGGCATTCGCCCCAAAAGCACGCACGGGGTGCATCACATGGTAAGTCACCCATCTCTATGCATGGCCATGTGCTAAATTGGACGGTTAGTAAGAAAAGACATAAGAAATGTGACGAAGAAAAACCGACTTGTCAACGATGCAAGACGGGCGGTTACGTCTGCGATGGCTACGAGACCAAGAAAAAAGTGCCGTCTGTCAGATCGCGCACCGGTCCTCTTGCACTGCTAGCTGCGAAGCGACCTTTGGTAGCCAATACTCCCAGCAGACCTTTAATGCAAGGAAATGCAATGGAATCCAATTACTATACTTACTTCTTCTCGGAGATTATCAGTCACCTTGAGATTTCGCCTTCACTCAACAGGGAGTTTTGGAGCAAGACACTCCTGACACCTAGCCAAAGTAATGTCTGCATCAGACATGCGGTTTTAGCACTTGGAGCAACATATTGGCAATACTGTGCTGGAATTGAGCAACTCTCGACAGGATCTCTTGATCGTTTCATCTTGTGGCACTACAATGAATCTGTATCCAAGCTTGCGTACGGTCACAGCGCAGCGCCAGATATGTCTACGATATTGACATGCTGTATCCTTTTTGTCATTCTCGAAAGCCTTCGCGGCGATTTTGAAGAGGCAGTTCGACATCTTGAGTCCGGCATTAAAATTCTGTCTAGCCATACACCCAAGACCTATCTCCCCAATGGCCAAGTTCAAGAACTTGCGACCGTCTTCCACGCCATTAGCTCTCAGGTTGCTATATTCTCCGAAGATCGCATCTTTCCGGACGTGGCGCATCTTTTACTACCACCGAAGAGGAAGAAGAAACAGATCGTAGGTGAATTTCGTGATCTCGACGAGGCGGAAGATGTCATGAACAAGTTCGACGATGTGATTAATGAGATCAGCTGGGATATGGATCAAGACTGGGACAATGAAAATTCAGAGTGTGTCACACAGTGGATCAGGTTGCGACAGGACGTGCGAGATTGGAAAGCTCAGTTTGAAGTTCTGATAAACAAGCTTACGCCAAACGGCCAAAAGCAAATTCATGCCGAGAGAATCCTTAACCTGACGATCCAGCACAAGTTATGGGAGGTTCTCCTTGATGGGGAATGTAACGAAGACGAAGCAGATATCGACCCAGCAGAGTGCAACCTCCTGCTTGATCAGATCGAGAAACTCTGGTGCAACCCCGCGCGCCCACGCTTCGGTCTCAAGATTGATCTTACTGCTGCATTGTATCAGCTCTACGTTTATTGCACTGATGACCAAGTGCGACGGCGTATCATTACCATGTTGCGCTCGCAGAGAAGGAGAGAGATTATATGGGATAGTGGTGATCTTGCGGATTTCTTGGAGAGGGATATGTGGCAGAGAGCTATTGGACTTCAAACAGAGAGATGGCCTGATATTGGACCTTCTAAAGATGAAGGTGCTTTGTTGGTTCTCAGACCGAAGATTCAGTGATTGGATTGGCATGTAGAATCGTGGAGTATAATAGATCCAATCTGGAGTTCAATGTGCTTCATGGTGGACATTTCGAAAGTCAACTTAGCACCAAGTGTTTCAAAGATTACTCCTAGATAGAATGATCTATACGCGCAACCTAAATGGACGCCTTCATGGTGATCATGGCCGATCGCGCCATCACTGGACCGGCTACGTAGAGACAAGTCGATTAGCGCCAGACCCTCCATGCATAGTGAAATTCTTTGATCATACTTTACGCTCCGGGCTCTGCGATTCGTCAATTTGTACGCGACGCCATGTCGAACCAAGGACTATAACTACATATAAAAGAACTACACTTACCGTCTACCTATTTGAATCCTTGATTCCATATACTCATATCTATTTGTCAGTCTTCAGTTTCGTCAAGTTGACCATGCGCTCGAACAATCTTATTATCGCCACCATGGCTGCACTCTCCTCAGCTCTTGGCACCATACGGCCCAAAGCCGTCGTGTATCGCGGTCCAGCCTCGTCTCCAGGCTGCCCTGAAGCTATAGGTCATCTCCTAGAATCTTCGCCCTCTCATTTCAAGGTTATCTACGCTGGCCCTAAAGAGCCAGTCGATGTCACCGATGAAACCCTGCAGGGCGCCACCATCTACGCTCACGGTGGCGGACCAAGTTGGGAAAAGGCGTATCGGCAGACGAAGAGGTACCAAAAAGTAATTCAGAAATTTGTTGATAACGGGGGTCATTACCTAGGCTTTTGTCTCGGCGCGTATCTTGCTGGACCCAGTGACGGATATGATTTACTGCCGAGAGGTGTCGAAACTGACCAGGAGATCGTGAGACGGGGAGCAGAGGTCAAAGATGAAGATGACACGGTCATTCAAGTCGATTGGACCTTTGCTTCTGATAAAACTGATAACAAGCGTTGGCTGTACTTCCAAGATGGCGTTGTGATCAAAGGTCTGAGTGAAAAGACCCCTGGTCACGTTATCGGAAGATACTCGTCCAACGGCGATGTGGCTGCGTCGGTCACACCTTATGGTAAAGGTTGGGTTGGGCTTGTTGGCCCTCACCCAGAGGCTGATGAAACATGGTGTAAGTCTTGACCTAGATCTTCTAACTGTGATGTCCATTGCTAATCTTGCCGTAGATGAAGACGCTGAGATCGAAAATCCGGAAGGGGTCAGACGTGATATTGGGTATGACTTTATTCAAGCGACTCTGAATGGGGGGAGGCCAGGAAAGGTGAAATCCAGAGATGATGTGTGCAGTCCAAGTTGAGTTAGCAGAGAATATGAGCGACGTTATCATATATCGTCGTAAATCTGAGTGTATAGAAGTCATAGGCGACATGCCAATACTTTCTCAGTGAATACAAGTCCATATGATCAATCTCTTACTGCTCCCGAAGCTGAAGATAGCTAGTGATTCTGAGTAACTTCACACTGCTTCAAGCGCAGGTGTAGCTTTCCCAATCATCAATATCCCGACCTTCCTTTAGCTTCGCAACCTGCGGCCACGTACAAAGCTTCCTAGTTCTACTTTCTCCATTCTCTGGGCCCCAACTCTTGATACCAGCATCTGGCTCTATCCCCTTCTCCACCCAGTCAATCATGGCAGAGGCAAAATCGTACTGCGCTGGCACGTACGGATACTTTGCGTTCAAAGAGCCGCAATGTCCGCCCCCAGGTATCATGACGAGCCTGACAAAGTCGTTATCCGCTATAGTCACTTCTTGTCCAAGAGTTTCGCGCGTGATAGCCTCAAGGTGCTCTATCGACCATTTTGGGGAAATGTTGGGGTCTGCCCAGCCTGCGTAGACGATCATCTTGCCGCCTTTATTTCGGAATGACGAGAGATCCGTTTTGATCGAGTTGATAAGCGGGCCAGCCGTTGAATCCAGGAAGTCCACATCCGATCCCCAGTTGAAGTCGTCAGGATGGTATGACAGGTTTTTATACACAAGGTTTTGAAGCATGGGTACGCTGAAGGCATTGGAGAGGGCGCCTTGGACTTGTGGTAGACTCCAGCCTGCCTCAGACCCCAACGCCAGACCAGGGAATAGAGAAGCGCTGTAAGTGTCAGAGCGCACTGGACCTTGATACAATGCTTGGGCAGCTTCTATCTGGTCTGGTGTGAGACAGGTCACGTTTTCTGTTTTAGCCGCGCTTTTGCAAGATAGAGACGAGATATTGAACGAGCAGTCAAGTGGATTCTAGATCACGTTATCTTTGACACCGTCAAGAAGATCGCATTCCTCCATCACACTGGCCTGTATGAGTTCCAGATTGTGCTGTGATAGAGTGTTCGCAGCTTTCTGGATATTCTTGATAAGTGATCGAACGATGGAAGTAGATTTTGGTGGTCAACTTACCTTTGTGTGTTGCGCATTCCACAGAAAGCTCAGCAGCATGTGTGTAAACCAGTTCGCTGGACATCCGGCTATAATCCCATCGAACAGACCTGGCCTCAGTTCTGCGAGTGAGAACCCCTGGGTACCACCAGCCGAGCAGCCCCGAAAGTAGGAGAAGTCCACTTCTTTTCCATAGAATGCCTCAATCAGCTGTTTCGAAGCCGGCGTGAACAGACTAATCGCATCATGCATCCACGCTTTCACTTGTGTCTCATCGTGGAGGAATGGCTGGTAAATACCCGGAGCTCCCATTCCCGGCATATCTCCAGCCATGTTGTCAGAGGCTAAATGACCCGCATTGCCACCGGCTACCGCGAATCCTAGATCATTGTTCAGTTCTGCCATCATGTCTGTGTGGCTAATTTCGCCACCTTGGCCGCCATTACCGATGGCCATGAAGCGGGAAGAGTAGTGCTTTGCATCAGGGAGCCAGAGCGCGAAGATGAGAGAGTTGTTGCTTCCATAGCGAACGGAAGCGTACACTTCACAGAGTGGAAATTTGTTGGTCGTAGGAGAGATGCCCAGCGCACCGGTGGCATGGTAAGTGGTGTTGAGGATTGTTGCATTATGCCCAGCCAAGCAGGTGGACTGTGCCAGAGATGCGCAATTGGGCTTGCTGCAGTTTCCGACTACAATGAGTTGGGCTGCAACCAGTGTGGCGAGCTTGACGCGTGACAAGAAACGCATGATGAAGATTGTGAGGGTTCTAGATTGACGAAATATCTGCAGCGGGATGCGACCGAATCCTTATGCGGTCTTTTGTTATTTGGGACAGTGATTCACTCAACATGAATATCTTCTGACTACAGCGGCAAAGTGGCAAACGAAGCATTTGTACTCAGACAAAGCAAACCCTTGATAGCTGATTCACGTCTTGGATGTGAATTCTGACAGCCAATATTTTGTATTTATCCATCGCTTACAGCCTCTCGATAATACTTTGGTCACTCTTTGTGAGACAGCACAGTTTCAGTAATTCGCTCAAGGCCGGCCATGACTGATCTATTGGATATTATAGCAATGTTTGCTGTATTGGGCGGTAGATTGACAATCAATCCAAGTTGTTCTGGGGTTCAAATCGCCAATATAACAAATGATTGGCTCTCGCCGTTGTTTCACGGCTGTATCTAAAACGATTCACGGATCTGTGTAACCTGATATATCGGATTCTGAGCGTGTTTGAGCATTTTATTTCCGAGTTGATCTTTGATTTATATTGGTATCACAGATCAAAGGTAGATAAGAAGAAAATACTTTCCTTTCTATGTTTTGATCAATTATCTCTATCGTGTTCAAGCCATACTTTTATTGCCCAAAAGCAGTGTTAATTGCAACCTATAAAACGACATATAAGCTTCCAATTAGTAAAGTCTTACTCACCCGGCTCGACATCGAAAATTGTTATACAAGAGCCTCTATTGCTGCAAGCATTCCCCAATGGGCACCAAATTTCAATAACACATTAACAAGGCGGCCTCCCACGTTCCCTTGGATGCTCTTTTGAGTAGTCATCCCACTCATAGCCGAAATAACAGAACAAAAAGTCCTTTTAGTGAATGTGATCATGGTGTTGCGATTGACCTTACGACACTGTGAGTCAAGTGTAAGCCATGTTGTTGAAAGAATCCTTCATCCGTCTCGGCTGATGCATATCAAGCTCGGAGGCTTTCAGGGCTTGTCAAAACCAGATAAGGCATAATCCGATGCCCTGCTTCTTCCAAGGAATAGAGATTACGTGCATTATCCCACCGAAGAAAGGCCTCCCTTTTAAGCAGGACTCTACGCCACGTGACAGCCCAGACCGCTAATCAAACATAATGCACTCGATTGCATGCAAGCCATATTGCGAATATTCGATCAATGCTATGTAGTAAGAGACACTCGGAATGTCGCCTTCCGGGCTGCTCCAATGAAGTCTCTCCAATGAATTGATAGACAGTCGGAATATCCTGTTCCGAACCATTAAGCGAGACCTTTAATATTCGGGAACCTGGGACGTCACGGAATGTACACCTCCGACATTTCTCGATTAGCAAGAAGAATACCACGTCTTGCGTCCGAAACGACAATCACAACTTTTCGGGTTTAAGACAAAAAGAATGTACGGAATGAAACAAGAAATTGGGTTTCTGGTGATAAGGTCGAAATGAATTCATGGTCAACTGACGCCTTGGAAAATTACAATTGTCGGCTTGTTCTCCCGTCCTTCCAGATTGTCAAGAATCTCGGCGCCATTATAACGGCCAAGGACCACCACCACGGCTTGCGTTTAATCTCGCTCCGGCCCGCGTCTTAGCTTCTGATCGATTCGAGATATCTTTGATATAAGCCCGATGAGATTCATCGTTCGATGTAAGCAAAATCTAGACTGGCGAATGCTACGGCATGGCTTACAACAACATCAATATTGGATGCCAGCCTGTACCCTCAACCACCCTCATGAATAGATTACAACCGTGACATAGCAGTGACGTTACCTTGATTCCTTTCCCACGGGTCTCGATTGTGGGCCGTCAACTGCAGTGCAACACTGTTCGGCCACGTTCTTTTTGATAGATAGCCGGGCATGTGCCAAGAGAAAACCTTAAACCAGACGGGCCCGACGGGCCAGACTGGCCGAATATGCGGATCTCTACGTTTTGCTAGTACTCTGAAACAACTTTCGGAGTGACCCGAGATAAGCGTCCAGAATCGACACGATCAGAAGGGAAAAGAATCGTGACGGCTTCCCAGTTTGGACACCTCGGATGCCCAAAACGGTTGGTAAGGCCATGGGCTGGTTGGCCTCTCCGGCAGTCAAGTGGTAACAAGACCATGCTAGCCCGGGGTAATAGACTTTTTTCAAGATCGCGATCACCGGGTGAAGTGTTGTCTTTGACGAGCAGCCTCGTAAGGTCCGGGGAAAGGGAGATGGCAGGCTCATGTATAAAACAGTTGATATTCCTCTACCATCCGATGTCAGGCCAACATATATCACCTCCATCTTATCACTCAGGGATAACCCTTGGCATTCACTTTCACAGTGTTATAAGACGACTCCAAGAGAAGGCACCCAACATGATACATTATCGAGGGACAAGTATCAGCATGGCTCTCCTTCACAGCTTCACCCTTTGGACACTGCTGGCTCTATGCACCAGTTCAGTATCAGCCACAGGTATCTTGGGTTATGGCCTCAACATTTATGATCCTCTCTGCGCTGAGTCCTGTCTTCGATCCTTCGCTCCTCTAAAGCTGCCATGCTCCATCGTCAGCCATGGCATGCACAAACGAGCCGCACACTCACCAGTCTTCACTCCACCAAAGTGCAAAGCCAACAATGAAGCATTCTTGACATCCGTGGCATCATGCTTTAGCGACAAGTGTTCTGAGGAAAGGATGTCCAAGCTCGAGGGCTTCTGGGAGGAGTCGGTGACGGGAACTAAAGATGTCCCTGCAAAGTGGACTTACAACGAGGCCCTTGCTGAGATTCAAAACAAGCCGGCCAAGTATCAGCTCAAGCCTACAGACTTTTCCCTCAATGAGACGTCGATAGTGGAGCCTATGGCCTATCTCAAGCAGTGGAATCAACTAGGGGGGTATAAAAACGAGATGATGATTGAATCAAAGTACAGGTACGCTTGATCCACAGTACACGACCTTTTGACTATACTGACTAGAACCGCGAACAGTATCGCCCTTGTCGTCACTGCACTCGGTCTGCCAATCTTCATCACATGGCTAGGCCACATGCCCTTCATTCCAGCAATCTACGACAAACTCAAACCCTACATGCTCTATCCAAGCACGATAGGCACCTATTCCGTCCGCCCTTTACCGTTCAAGCTCGGCAACGTCCCAAACGTCGGCCAGGCACTCTTCGTTATTATCTTCATCTCTCTCACTGTCGTTTTCACTGCAGTCGAGTACGATGTCCGACAGCCGAACGGCCGTTTCGATAGCACCAAGCGCGAACAGCTAGCTTACCTTGTGTACCGCACCGGATCCTTCGCGTATGCTCTTCTCCCAGTAATTGTTCTCTTTCCAGCGAGGAATAATATCCTTCTTTCGCTATCCAACTGGTCACGCTCGACATTCATTCTACTTCACCGTTGGGTTGGACGAGTGTTTACGCTTCTTGCCGTACTCCACGCCATTTTTGCCTTGGCTGGCTCCAAGAGCCTCGGTTCCGCTGACTGGAGACGATGGGGAGCTGCCACCGTTGTCCTCTCGGTCGTTACCACCTTTGGAAGCGGCCTGTACATTCGAAAGGCCAACTATGAGCTCTTCTTATTGATGCACGTCATTCTGGCCGTTTTCATTGTTGTGGGATGTTGGTACCATCTCATCATGCGTTACGAAGCTATCGGCATAAATTTTCCAGACCACTCATATGGTCAAGAAGTTTGGCTTTACATGGCCTGTGCCATCTGGTTCTTTGAGCGCCTTGTGCGAGTCATTCGTGTTGTTAGACTGGGGATTCTAAGATCTAAGGTCAGGGATATTGGAGCTGGCTACGTCCGCATCGACATTCCTCACGTTCGCTGGGGTTTGGATCCAGGCAAACATGTCTTTGTCTATTTCCCGACTCTTGCTCCTCTTCGACCCTGGGAGAACCATCCCTTCTCGGTCATTCCTACTGTTGCTCTTCGAAGTCATGGATCGGCGTCATCGCCGACGTCTCCAATTTCACCAGGTGGTTCTTCCGGTCTCGAAGACATCGAGAAGTCAGTGGCCCAAATCGGGTCCAGGACTATCTTACCCTCAGCAGAGAGCTCAGCTGGAGTGACTCTTTTCGTCAAGAAATCAGCGGGCATCACGAAGCATCTTCGAAGTCACGAAAAGCTTTTTACCTTCCTCGAGGGTCCTTATCCCGGTAACGATACGCGTCAAATCCTCCGCTGTGATAGACTCCTCCTAATCGCGGGCGGGGTTGGCATTACGAGCGTGTTCGCTCTGGCCCATAACCACTGGAACGTGAAGCTAGCATGGTCCGTCAAAGCGGATGCGCGGTGTCTTGTCAATGAACTCGAGCCAGCCATGGATGCCATTAGCACAGCGCAGGTGGACGTTAGAATCGGTTCACGGTTCGATGTGACCGCCTTGATTGATGAGGAGGCTTCGCGAGGATGGGAGAGAGTTGGAATCGTGGTTTCGGGACCAGGATCGCTTTGCGATGATGTGCGAGCGGTCGTGGCTGGCATAGCACGGAACTCCAAGACTGTTTTTGAGCTTGAGGTGGATGCATACTCTTGGTAGATGAGGAGAGGAGAGGTTCGCTTGAGCATTATATTTTCTTTTTGCTGCTGGAGTGAGGGTAAAGGTGGTTGTTTTGTCCATGATAGATACGTAGCGATTCCACCAAAAACAATTATATATCCCATTACCTTGTTCATGGTAGATGCAACATCAAACTGTAGCCCAGCGCACTCCTGGTATGTCTTAGTAGTGGGGATATCTGGGTGCTTCTAGAATAGCCAACCAGCTCTGGGGCTAGATCAAGTGCAACGTGAATGACATCAGGATTGATCGGTATTCCCGTACTGTGATTATTTGGTTATTCCCCCTGACAAGGACATGTCACTGTTCCCCATTCAGTTGCTGGATCTAGACTCTAGAGAGCCTCTCGACCCAGTCTCGACCTGAACTCATCCACTTTCAAGACTCACTCTCAGTCCTCATTGGCCAAAGTGACAAAATCGATCTGCAACCGACATCAATAGTTTCGAATAAACCGTGATAGTGCGTGGTCGTGTAATTAAATTAGAAATATGATAAAAGAAACTGTACTGCACATTCAGTTCGTTTTTCACGTTGCTTCTCATTCTTGTCTTCTACCGACCTTTGTCACTCGTTTTACAATGGTTTCTCGCACCTTCTTCGCCGGGGCCTTGGCTGTGCTCTCTTCCCGAGCTGTCATCGCCGGACCATGTCGTCCAGTCTCTTCTATTGAGGCTTCGTACTCAACTACCCTTGTTGTCTCTGCTTCTACTGCGCCTATCTCGTCTTCTACCGAGGTGCCGGAGACTTCTCTTACTGTTCCGGCAACTGATGTCACAACCTCTACCGTCATTGACGAGGCTACTACTACCACTGCCGATGGTTTGACCACAGCGGAATCTGCCACTACCGATGTCACCAGCTACCAGACTACCGAAACTACCATCGCTGAGTCTGCCACTACTACTACTGTGGCCTACGCTGTCCCTACTGCCTTCAAGCTTCGCGCCCAAAATGGAGATGCCGAGGGCTATGCACTGAAATCGGAGGGCAGCCCGGGCGGCTCTTTAGGCTTTGGTCCTTTACAAGGTGCTTATGAAGAAGTCACATTCAACTTCGACGAGGAAACAGGCCATGTCCAATACGGCACCAACACTCTCTGCGTTAACTACGATGACTACCGTTCGGCTGCTCAGATCAGAACGTGCCCATCTATCGTTTCGGATAGATACGACTACCTCACCTGTGAGAAGCCCACCGGCAGCGAGCTGAAGTGCAGAATGCCCGGGAAGGTGTGCTGGAATCCTCCATCTGGATTTATGCCCATTTGCACTCCCACTGGTCAGGAATGGGCTCAGTTCTTCGTGAGGCCATACATGAGCGGAACGTTCCTTTTCTACTTTGGCGATGGTGATGCGGAGGACCTCGGAAACCTGAGCTTGCAGCCTGTTAATATTCAAATCAGCGAGGAGTTGTTGTACTTGACTTTAACTTGAGATGGGTAGCTTTTGACTACTACATCGGTCAGTTGAGAGGATATCAGCACCATTTTCTTTTCGTCTTCCCCTATCTTTTGGTACATAATTCTGGATTAGAAGTCATCATATTGAAAATATTCTTTTCGGGGGCGTATTGTATAAGTTGCCTTTGAATTGCCCGCGTGACTTGTAGGTGATCCATTAGTCAATCGAAGTCGTAGCACGAGTGACGCATCACATATCTTGAATGGTGGGAATTTACCCCCTATCTGTTAGCGCTCAGGTAGATCTGTTAGTACAGTTGACACTAAGCACATACAACCTATGGATTTCCATCCAGCCAAATGTCAACACAACATCCATGGATCTGTCTTGGGATTTTGTCTAGAAGTGATCAGCACATCGTAACTAATTCTTGCGATATCGTTGCTTCAACTCGACTTCTTATAACTATAATCTCCTCTTATGTATCCCCCACAGGTAGAGCCTAAGTCCTTCATCTGGGATGATTCATCGACTTGAATGTTTAGGGTAACCAGGTGAGCTTGGGGGACCCAGTTTGAGTTTATTATTGTGAGCACCAATTAGTAATCGGAGTTTACTGACAGTACATACTGTACTGTAATAGACTGGCATTACTGTATCTCGCTTGGCGCATCTTTGTATGATTGAGGCCATTGGCTATTCAAAGCTTTTCCGTTTCTTAGCGGTGAGTAAACCAAGATGCCACCAACAAGAGACAAAATGTTGGTCTGGTGCTAGCGATGAAGACAACCATAATGAATGGTCACGCGACGTAAGTGGCTTCTGCAGAACATCCCCTCAAGTCTGTGCTCATTGTGTAGTCTAGCCTTAGCCTGGTTGATGAGTCCAGCGCTTCGTTTATCGCATCACTCATGATGATCATCACTGAAGCCTCTGACCTCTACCTGGCCCCTGCATGCATAAACAGAACTCCAATTCTTGGTCTGTTAAGGCAGCAACAAGCAAGCACTTATCTGGGTGCGTCGGTGAAGTATAGTAGCATAAGTAGTACATAATTAAATAAGATTTCTCACGACACAGGGAAACCATTCCCAGTTTTGACTCACGGAGTAATTAAACTGTAAATTTCCTACCGTCAACTACGCCCCGTCAACTAGCCTCACTCTCCATCCGAGACAAAAAACACCTGCATCTACCGGTAATTTTCCAAGAAGACGCTATGGCCCATGCAGGGATCTGCAGGACATTTGCCGCCAGAACGGACCAGGGGAGGATCATCGCGAATTGAACAAAGAGAAGACATGACCAAGTTTTGGTGCCAAAAGAAAGAGTCCAAGACCATGGTACAGTACAGTAGTCTAGTCTAAACTTCAGCCCAGAACCGTTGAACCGCTTCAACAAGAGAGACAAGCGATGGTCCGGCTAAAGTCAATCGAGCCCGCTTACGCTAGATCAAGACTTGTATCTTACAGTAGATCAAGTCGGGCCATTCAGAAAGGAATCCGTACTACCCCGGATCCGTCTCACTCTCTCTCACTCACTCTCTCAAGTATTCCGGGTCTGGATTGTCTGTCTCCATTCCCCCGCGTCTGCAATTCGCCCCATCCCATCCCATTTCCTCTCTCACCCTCTCACTCTCCACTACCGTAACTTTCCTTCTCCCTTCTCCAAACATAATGATCTTCAGTGTAACAACAACAGAGACGACAACAAGAACGCCATGAACAGGAATGGCTTTGTCCCCGGAGGCAGCCCTGACACTCTCGTCCACTAGCGTGTGTGCAGCCCTCATCATCGCCCGCTGCATCTACCGCCTCATATTCCGATGTCACATCCACACAACATGCCATCGACGCTGGCGCATCGACGACTTTTACATGACCATCGCCATTCTCCCCCTCATCGGACGCGCTACGTGTATTGTGTATTCTTTCTACCTCAATCCGAACCATACGTACGATCCGGCGACACAAGCTGAGGCAGATGGCTGGAGTATTAGTGTGCAGGATTTGGATACCGAGAGGGAGCTTTCGCACAAGTTACTTATTCCTGCGCGGATTTTCTATGCGCTCTTGTGCGTAACGCAATCAATTGAGATACTGCTGGTGATGTGCTGACTTTGGATGGATAGTCTGTGGTGCTTGAAGCTGGGGCTTCTGGCCTTTTATTCACGCTTCATCGATGTCTTCCGTTGGGGCAAGATTGTTACAGATGTGCTTTGGTGGTTAATCATCGCCACGTTTGTCGCAGTTCTAATAACAATCCTCGCCGAGTGCCGACCGATATCATTGTACGTTTTGGCAACCCTCAATAACAATTACCTCTTGCTGACAAACTCTAGAATGTGGGCGCTCAATCGCGATGCTAGCAGTAAGATGATCAACTCGCCGCCATTCGAACGATCGCTGACATTGAGATTATAGAGGTAGCATGCAACCGCGCTGTGGGCAATCTAATCCTAATGGCAGTTTGCAACATCATTCTCAACGTCGCTCTCATAATCCTCCCCTTTCCGATGCTACGACATCTCCGACTCGATCTCAAAGAGAAACTACAGCTTGGCTTTTTGTTCAGCGTGGGCGCTGTACTAGTCGCCATCACCATCCTCCGCCTTCCTCTTATCCTCAACCAATCCGTTTCGCAACGGTCTCGATCAATGGTACAATACGAGCCTCTACACATGAATTCAAGGGTTTTGTTCTGACATTTTGTTATAGTGGGCTTCAATTGAGATTCTGTGCGCATGCATAGTCGCCAACACACCCTTCTTCTACGCTCTCTTAAAGGACTTACAACGACAACACGACGACCGACCCGAGAGATCACCGTCCAATGCTACAAACCCCAGCGAATATTATGACCTACAAAGTCTGCCGTCTTCAGCAGGGGCACCGATACGGATGCCACCAACAATATTACCTAACACATCGAAGACTTCCGTCAAGTGCTGCGAGAATGTATGAACGGTGGAATGTTGTAATAAATACTATACTATATATATACCCAAATAATGATACCCAATATACAGAATTCTAATGAGTGTATCTACCTAGTGGTGAAGTGCTGAAATTGATCAGGCCGCTCCCTAGGGATTGGTTTTGCAGGCTATAACACCACTAAATCGTGCCCACCTTTTAGTGGGTTCAATCCATCAGAGTCAACGGAACGAAGGCGTGAATGACATCCAATTGCAAGTTGTGCTTGACTGATCAAAGATGGTCAATTGAACTTGACCAAGAATCGTGACATCAGATTGCTTGTGTTATTAATATTTAATCCAATTGATCCAAGGAATTATCTAAATGTATTCGGTGACTCTCGTTTGTGCCCCAATCAACATTCTTGGCTTCCCCAATGCCCAACTAACTACTGGACGTTCTTATGGCGGGGCTCCAAGTTCCAGGCCTGTTGTCTCACCAGTTCCCATTGAATGGTCTGTCCTGTGACAACTACTTTCTCGATCCATCAATCCAGGCACCGAAGATGATCATCTACTGATGATGGTCCATCGCCATCGTCACCCAATATAGGCAGCCTGGCTCTCCTCCATTCTCGACTTCAAACATGACGTACCTTCTTCCTCCGTCTGCTTCTCAGCTCCTCCAGCGAAACGCCGTTCGACACGAGCCTAGCCGATCCTCCTCGTACGCGACCGCGACGGTCAATCACACGCCCTAACGTTGTCGCCGTCTGTTTGATCCGAATCTTTCACCGCACGTATACGATTCTTATCCTACCTGCCAGACGCGAGCTCGTTATGGGTGTTCGTCCACTCAAAATGGGAACTGTCTGATGGAATTTCTGGGCATTCCTGATTTCTCTGTACACCCGCGACCCAAGTCGACGTCAGTCTCCAGAAGGGCTCCCTTCCAGCTTTGCCAATCGTCGAGTCCATCGCGCTACCCAAAAGTTCGCCGTTTATATAGCACACAGGAAGAGTGACCGGAAGGCGACTACATATTTGCAATTGCGTCGTGTCGTTGTTGTACTGCGCACTCGACATCCGCGCTGCCTACCGCCGGTCGCTGAGAGCAGTGATAAAGCCCTTGACCTTGTAGACATGTCCGCATTGTCTACTCTAGACTGCCGAAGAGACTCGATGATTTGCGCACAGAATACCTCTCCCGGTTGAGCACGCCAGAGCTCGGCAGCTCTCAACTGTCAGCATCCGACCATGACTACAATTAACCGATACACAGACAAACAAGTCACATAGCGACGACTGCACACTATGCACATAACTTCGTCATCTATTAGTACCATACGTCGTTCATGAAACCAACGGCCACCGATGCAGATCCCTACAAACCTCCATCCATGTGCAGACATCCCCATTCGGCATGCTCCCTGTCGCATCTCGCCTCCTCCAAACTTCAGTCAGCACCTCTTTCGAAGACTTATAACTCTCAAATCCGCTCCTAGAGAATCCCTTGTCCAACCACTCGGCGATATCTATCCTTTGTCGTCCTCTTGCTTCCGCCCCTGCGATAAATGCAGGCCATGCCGTTCCTGGACCAAGCAGATTGTTCCTCTCGAGCGCTTCGTCAAAAGCGTGCAACGACTCGACAACATCGTTAACGCTGTCTTGTAGTACCAATGGGTTCACATTGCGGATTCGACGGTAGAAGAAAATTACAAGCGCCGAGGCCAAAGCACGCACCATGTGCATGTGTGGTGTACCGCCAGGGCCAGAGCTGGGGCTTGCGCTCATGGATGGTGAGCCTTCGCTGTGTCGTGAGCGGAATAGACAAACTGCATTCTCAAGGTATGATGCTCGGGGCTGGAGAGCCATGAGCGCTTCTGCGTCTGGCTTCCGTCGCGCAGAGAGTCGGTCCATGACATTCGCTAGCCTTGTTATTTGCGACACGAGACTGAGCCATGTCTCGGGCACGCCATAGATCTGCATGTACATGTTCTCATGGTCCTGCGATGTATCCGCGAGGTGAATGTCTTTGATGTCACGTCTTGTCTTTTGGCCGTGCAGCTTGCGCGGTTCAAGGTGGAGGAAGTTATCCAGCGTCATGTCAGGGTTGATAGACTGTACGGGTAATGCAGCTGCCTTGCCGGTGTTGGTGTTGGGACGGGTGAAGGGAGTTTCGATAGCGTGGTTTTCGTCGTGGAAGACATTGAGACTCTCAGAGACGATGCGCATCCAGGCGTAGATGTTGTGTAAGAGGCGCGCGCGGCGAGAGATGCTGGGTTTCGTGAGACCACGCCAGCTGATGAGGCGTTCCATTTCGGTGAGACACCAGCGGGTGTCTGTCTCGTTCCCCGAAAGAAGCTGATGATGTCAGTTATGGCTATCACGCACTCTTTGGACGTTTCACTTACTGCTGTTGCCAACACAGCACTAATACCCATCAGCTGCTCCTTGTACTTTGCCTTGTGCGGCCCTGCTTGGGATTCCTTCTCAAGACTGACTCTGAGGTGTTGCTTGGCTGCTTCGTATGTCCGACTCGACAAAGACTTCCAGTGGTCACCAGGTCTTGCGAGATTCGGAAACGTGATTGAGTTTAGTGAGAGATGGAACGCTGATACTGCTATCAGAGCATAGAAAGTAGCCAGATTAGCCCGCTTGATCTGATCTTTGTTCACCTCCAACATGGTCAACTCGCTCAGTGTCATGACAGCAGACGGATAATGGAGGGTTCTCCACGCAGACTTCTCGTTAATTGGCAGAGATCCCATTTGGCTGATGACATCGTTGTTAAAGTGCTTTAGCAATAGTGGTGCGTCCATCATGAGATCTAGCTGAGGCCATGCAACGTCGTCAGCCACCGGCTCAAACGGTATCATTGTTTCCAGTGACTCGGAGAACGATTCGTTGGGCCAGTTGAGGTTCATGGGTAAGCTGTCGAAGCTTTCGTAGGGGAGTTGGGGTGGATTATCAAGAACGCTGACATCCCAGGTGAACAAGTCGCCCCAGTGTAAAAAGTCCAGCGACGAAGTTGAGAAGTCATTTGGGACAACGGTTTCATCAACCTCTTCATCGGGATTTCTGTCAATCGGTTCCGAAAAGTCTTGAGTTTGGGGTTCACTCAAACTATCAAGCTCCATATCGTTAAACGAGACATGGTCCGAGATGGCAGTCGTGGTAGACTGACAAGACTCAAACTTGAAGACTTGAAAGGGCCCAACTTCGCAATTGTTTGCTGCATCATCATTTACATCAAGTCCTTTTGACTCTTCGTCAATCTGATTCAGAGCAGCTGTCACCGTGGAAGGGACATTTGTGAGAAGAGCATTGCTCATGAGCTCTCTATCAGCCTCTGCCAAAATGAGTCAACTCCACTATCCCGAAACATATATCGAACGAGAAAGCTGAACTTACCCGTGAACAAATGCCGTCTTGAATACTGCTCCGCCCCAATTTCAGCTGCCTGTGTCGGTTGTCTATCATAAACCTCTCTTCCCGTAGAAACCAACCACCTGAGCGCAGGTGTGAAACCCTCGCATGTCAATCCAGCCTGAGTACATCGATTGCATCTCGGTAGCGACTGGTCGCACTTGAGATGTCGTTTCCGACACGTCTTGCACCCGCCGAAAGAGTGCGTACGCCTAGATCTAGAAGCAGTACCCATGGCGACTGTATCCAAATCCGGTATGCAAAGAGTCTCGAGAACAAGAGGTCTCTGTAAGTAATAAATCGAATGAGGAAGGCCTCGCAAGAGAACCTGGGGGCAGTTTACTTTAACGGATGGTAAAAAGAGGAACGATCGGGAACTCTTTCCTCTTACGAGACACTTATCTCTCGGAGCAGCCGAATCATTGACCAATCAGAGATAGATTGAGTGAGTCGGAGGCTTGTTATAGATTAGTGGCCGGAGACTAAGAGGTTCTAGGGCAGTTTCTCTCCATGTTTCGTTCCCTTGTGATGGAGTCAAGAAGCAGGAAAGATATGTTAGTGACTTAATTCTGTGGGGAAAGTTTGACATGACAAGGAAAAGGGCGTCAATCTGGGGGTCTTTAGTTGTGGGTATCTCAAGGTTGAACTTGTCATTAGAGTCGGCAATCCTGGGGATGATCATATGACAAGTTGGCAAAATTGGCTTCATATGCATATTTTTTGGAATGTCATTTTAGATGAGGAAGAAAATGGATAAGATAGCTTGCTTTTCATTCCGATGTTGGAGGCCAACAGTATGAGAGAAGCCGTTGTGATCTAAAGTACATGAACCAAGAGCACAGTCGATCATAATTGTCAAGGTATCAGCTAATAATGAAAAGATGTATTAAAGACAGGCAAAATATTGTTTCAAGTAATTGGGATCTTTCAAAATCTCGCTAGGCTAAATCAATCATAAATACTATTTGACAATCTTGATCCAGCGTCCTCTAAGCCTTGGCCTCAGGGGTAAACAACTTCTCAATTCGTCGATTGTTCCACTCCCACGCAGTAACGTCCTCGTACTTGCAGGGCACACCCTCCTGAAGAAACTCTTTGAGTGGAAATAGGGAAGCACTGCGGTTAGGCTTGGCAAAGTAGGCGATAGAATATCGCTCGGGAATGACCTGTTCGCCGTCGCCAGCTTTGATGGAAGGGGGGTATGTTACTCGATGGCAAGCGGCCTTGAATGTGTCGTTGGTCAAGCGCTGCAGGGAGTCGCCAATGTTGAGAATAATGTCTGTGGGGGCGGCTGACTCGACATTGTTGAAGTGGCCAAGGTTCTCTTGGTCTTCCACTTGCAGGCCACCGACCGAGTCTTGGAAGAGCATTGTGATGGTACCAAAGTCGGTGTGCTCGGCGATGCGTGTGGCGGTGCCGTCGGCGAGTTCTGATGCGGGAATGGCTGGGTAGTGGAGGATACGGAACTCATTCTCGGCACGGTTGTGAAGGGACTTGAGGTGGTCAGGAGAGACACCAAGGGCAATAGCAAGAGCCTCAAGGAGCTGCATCTCAGTCTTGAAAGCCTTCTCGTAGAAGCCTTCCATGAACTTGCGGAAGCCTGGGAGCTTCTCTTCAGGAACCCAGATGTTTTCGACAAGTTCGTCTGTCGCAGAGCCAAAGTCGACAGTCTCCTTTATATCTCTGGTGGTCTGGGGTCCAAGGCCCTTCTCGTAGCCACTAATGTTGGCGACGTTCTCCTGGCCGACGAAGGAGTATCCACGGTTGGGGTTGGCCTGAGGAGGATGCTTTGCGATCATTTTTGTTTCAAGAGGGAGCTCAAAGAAACGCTTTGTCTGGGCGAAGAGCTCGTGGATGTCCTCAGAAGGGATGCTGTGATTGACGAGCTTGACGCCACCACGTTTCTTGAGAAGGCGAAGGAGAGAGTCACAGAAGTCCTTCTTCTGGTCTGGGGTTCCGAAGAACAGGGACATGTCGAGGGTGTCTACATTGAGGGCAGCCATGTTGGTTGTGTGATGAGTAGAAGGCGAAGTGTAGATGGCGTCAGAAGGATTGAAGTTGAAGATAATTGAGTAGTAATTGTTTGTGATGATTGTGTTTGTTGTTCTAGTTGATGTAGTCCTTGAGGCAGTTTATATATCCAACCTATCCGGAAACTGTTACTTGTTTTCTCATTCTTCATCTTTCCATTTTAGTTACTATCATGATAGAACAGACCATCCATCGGAAACGGTTCCAGCATAAGTCAGAATCCCAAAGAGTGTAGTAACATCCTATCAGTCGAGCCGGGTTAAGCCGTCACTATGAACTCAGCTGAGCCATGTGTGTAACAATCACCCCGGATATCCCAACCAAACGTGGCAAGTAATCGATAAAGATGGTGATTCCGAAATTCTGACTCTAGGAAAGGCTATAGATTTCCCTCGGATAGTGAGTCGGTTACTACAGACTCAAAGGGTAAAACGCTTATCGTCGCTGATGATGAGATAACAAATAGTCAAGATGCCGATTGTTAGCGTGTGGGGGGAAGATTACTGATAAGTGGAAGGGGAAAGAGATCCCGAGCTTGCCGAAAGAGTTTGTGTAGCGTGTTTACCCTATGCTTGACCAACTAAACCTCGTCACGAGGGCGTTTCAATTGAACATGAATAAATGTCTTTGACGGCAAATGAGGCGATGCATTGTCGCTCAAGGCGTTAATGAGTCGATGATAAGATCAAGGTGCTGATCAAGTACAGAGTTGTTCCTTAAAGATGCCCCTAGAAACAGAATTTACGAGGAGCACAAATGCTGAGTAGGACATCAAGAAGACAATGTAAACATCTCGTAACCTTTTGCCTAATCCTCTAATTAACATCAAACAACATCTAATAGACACAGATGAAGATGAAACTAGGTATTCAGAGCACTCGGCTCGGGATGCCGAATAATCGACAGAGTAAAGCGTTGCGTAGCATGCAGATCCGATGCATACCGAGCAACAATGTCGTGGCCAAAGCACTGGACCTGAGACATGCCTGGTGCAGATTATTCCGCCCAAACTCGGCATTTTCCGAACCAACAATAGAGTCATAAGAACTCTATAAATGCATAATAGAAGGCTTCGAATCACGTTGAAACATGTGCAGTAATGGCATGGACCTACTCAATTCGCAGACTTGCAACGAAAGTGGGATGAGAATGAGATGAAGGGAGCAAGGAGCTCGTCAATCGAGACGCGAAGTAACCCAACACGCGTTTCTCAGAATATAATGGAACCTTGTCATTCTGCTCTAATTTGGCCGTGAAAACTAGCAAGGTTCAAGTAATGAGAGAAAAACACCCGCCTCATCTGTAGATCAGTCAAGGACCAAACGTGGCGCGTCTCAATCCTCAATAATGTACAAACCTTTAATCAGCGCATCAACAGGAGCAAGAGATATCGCATTTCCACCGCGCTCACAGCTCAGTCAAGACTCAGCAGGTCAACAGTGAGCAGAAACAGAGAAAAAAGCTCGAGCCCAAACTCAGTACAGGCGGAAATGACAGGCCTTCTCGAGGCGGGAGCTCTGCAATTAAGCTTTAGACTAATCCCTAGTCGGAACCAGGAGGAGATGATCTTGTTAACTGCCGCAAAAGTTGAAACGCGTCCTCGGATGAAAAAACGGGCGCGCAGACAAGTTTAATATACGGCAGTTCATGCTGCTTCATACGATTATCTGCAGGGAGCTTTTCAAAGGGAAAAGTTTATTATAGTCAAAGAGGAAAAGAGGGGATATATAGTCGTACAGATCCCGTCACACCTAGCCTTTTGACCTTCTGCAACACGCTCATTTTCAACTTGACCTCATACATTCCTTTTATTTTATTTTTATTTCATATAACTATGTTATCTCCTAAATCACTATCCGCGTCGCTGATAGGCCTTCTGAGTCTAAGCAGCGGCGCCACTGCAGCCAGCAACTCAGATCTTGTGGCCTCAACCTACTTTGCCGGCTTCCACGCCAACAGAGGCTTCCCTGTCTCGGCCATGCCATGGGATAAATACACCGACGCCAAATACGCTTTCGCTGAGACCACTCCAGATGGTGGACTTGACATTTCCAAATCTCAGCCTGAAGAGCTTGGCTGCTTCGTCAACGCCGCCAAGAAGAACGGCGTCAAGGCGCTTGTTTCCGTCGGCGGCTGGACAGGAAGCAAGTACTTCTCTACTAGTTTTGGTAACGAGAAGAACCGCACTGCTTTTGTAAAGACTTGCGTTGATTTCGTCACGGAGCATGGTTTGGATGGTCTCGACTTTGATTGGGAGTATCCTAGCAAGCAGGGTCTTGGGTGCAATGTGATCAACGATAATGACACTGCCAACTTTTTGGAGTTTTTGAAGCAGCTTCGTCAGGACCCTGTTGGAAAGGGACTTTACCTGACAGCTGCTGGTTCTCTGTTTCCTTGGAACGACAAGACTGGTGCTGCGTCCAAGGATCTTGGAGGGTTTGCCGATGTATTGGACTACATCATGATCATGGTAAGTTAACACCGACGTGTAGAGATGAGCATTGCTAACAGGCTCGGTAAAGAACTATGAACTTTACGGTGCCTGGGCAAACGTTGCTGGCCCCAATGCCGCTCTCTCCCGATCTTGTGATAAGCGCAACACCATGGGTGCTGGCGATGAAGCCGTCGCCAAATGGACCGATGCTGGTATTCCTACTTCCCAGATCGTCCTCGGCCTGCCCAACTACGCACACGGTTTCAAGGTCAACGCGACATCTGCTTTTGGCCGAAACCACAAGCTTAACTTGTACCCTGCCCAGAACTCCACCGACCGCTTCCAGGGAAGCAGCTGGGATGACGATCCTCGTGTTGATGACTGCGGTAACCCTTCACCTCCTGGTGGAACATATCCTTTCTGGAGTATGATCGAGGAGGCCAAGTTTCTCGACAAAAACGGTAACCCTGCTCCTGGGATTGCGTATACTTGGGATAAGTGCAGCAAGACGGTACGTTGATGTCCAGTCAATTGGTGAAAATGTCGTTACTAACCGAAACAAAAGCCCTTCCTTTACGATGAGAAGAGAGAAATCTACGTCAGCTATGACGATGCTCGATCCTTCCGCGAGAAGGGAAAGTTTGTCAAGGCCAAGGCACTCGGAGGTTTTGCTACTTATGAGGCTGGTGGTGACTACAACAACATCTTGATTGATGCTGTTCGATCAGCTGTCGGACTGTCCTAATAGGGCTGCATTTTTAAGGGAAGCTCTGTACCTACCAGAAGAGGCTTATGTAGATGAATACGACCTGAGTCATTCCCTACGATGAGCATGATGTGGCAATGTTCGGCATTGAGGAATTCATGGATATCCAAATCATGCACGGGGGTTTGAAGGTTCATGGTGAAGAATACCATTACAGTTACTCGCCGAACATATCAGTTGATCAACCACAAACTTGCGGACCACTGCGGAAGGCTCGGGGCTTACCGATACATGTTAGATGTAATAATCCCTCGAGGTGGAGGACTGCGCCAAAAGTAATGATTCCATCACCAAATTGGGGCATATCGAGCGCTGTTGCCAATACTAAGCCAAGAGACGCATAGCCACTTAGGAAGGGGAAGCTCGTCAACAGGAGATAATACGAGGTCTATCATAAGGATTAAAAGCTACGTTGTATAAGAGGGATGAAATCTCTCCACCCAACCATAACTCGTGGTCTCCTCTCAAGGGGAAATTATCTTATGATCGACAGCTTACTCATCCTATGTGTTTCACTCTTTTACTTCTTACTGGCTTCAAAGGTCTTAGAACAACGTGACCAGTGCTGCAGGACTATGGAGTGACAGGGTGCTAAGGATTCAGTGCATGCCTCGTAAAATTTGCAAGTGCTTATGGGTGCGTCACACGGCATTAAGCCAAGGCGTGCTGTATGTGTCGAGGCCTCAATATACTATTCTTAGATAACTGACATGTAGAAAACGCAATTTCGAGAAATATTGGTAGGACAAATGGAAATGGTATAAGAGTTTATGACTTTCTCTGCTATCCTTTTTTGAAAAGGTATTCTCCATCTCTTCCTCCTATTCCATTGCAAGCGATTTACCACACAACTCTAACTACCTTTTCATCATGCACTTCACCGCCATCATCACCAGCGCCATCGCGCTCCTCGCCTCCGCGTCATCAGCCCAACCCACAGCTCGTCAGGCTCCTGTCGCGTACGCAAACATCATGGTTGTCAATGCTGCCGATCACAGCCAGCAGCCCGTTAGAATCCCACTCGCGCAGCTCACGACCCTCAGTTACCAAGTCACTGAGCTACGTCTCATCAGCCTCAGCGTCCACGTCCCTGATATTCCATCGCCTGATGTTAAGGACGTTGTTTGCCAGCG
This sequence comes from Fusarium transvaalense, assembly GCA_013623685.1. Classification (NCBI taxonomy): domain Eukaryota; kingdom Fungi; phylum Ascomycota; class Sordariomycetes; order Hypocreales; family Nectriaceae; genus Fusarium; species Fusarium transvaalense. The sequence goes on from JABFFG010000234.1 coordinate 25,689, forward strand.
ATACCAGGACAAATACGGTATCCAGTTCGGCAGTGCTGAATTTACTGATGGGAAGCCCGCGCTCATCAGCACCAATCCCGTGGAATTTGGGTGGGTTTTGTGTTACCACAAGAACAGCTCCTCTTAATCTTGTCAATTGGCCGGGCTTTGTTGAATGGTTTGGGAATACGCCAAGTTGGGGGAGGGAAATAATTGAGGAGGAGAGATGATTCAGAAAGATTGTGCATCCTTTGGTTTCCAGGGATCAGCCTATGTTAGATATCGGAATGGAATACAGACCCGACTGTGGAACAGTAAGCAATTAGGCAGCCATATGTAGTATTTTGAATGCTTAACAGCTATTATCTGTCATCAATACTATAGTCAAAATTGCCTTGATGTTTGAAAAGTTAACTTTCCAATCGGAGTGTATAACTGAATATAGCGCTGTGCCGTTACGAAGCAATGTGTCACAAGTCAATTTCTAACCATTCCAAGCTACCTGAACCCCTTATCTTATCACTATTTTGACGGCGTCCGTGGCGCTGTCCCATGGCCTTTACCCCAAAAAAAAACCCATCCCCGGAACGCCGTGGAGACCTGTCATGGCATTTTGGAGACTCAACAGCGTCTCAAAACGGCCACGGAATTGGGTAGTTTCTGGAGTAGCATTACAAGTCAAGCAAATATCATAGAAGTCTAGATACAAGCTTAGCAATCAACACAACATACTGCAACTTATTATCAAGCCTAAGGGGTACTTAAAAAGATCAATATTCCGTAAGATCGTTCAACATCAGAACTCAACATCATCACATCTTCTGCAAAACTCACAACTTCCTAAACAGCATAGAAATCAATCAACTCAATACCATTATGTCTACTGGATCCAAACTCTGGCAACCTTTAAAGGTCGGAAATGTCAACCTCTCCCACCGAATCGCTCTCGCCCCCATGACTCGTCTCCGCAACGACGACGACCATCTTCCTCTTGAATCAGTAATTAAGTACTACAGCGACCGAGCTAGTATCTCTGGAACTCTGGTTATCAGCGAAGCAACTGGCATCTCGAAGACCGCCGAAGCAGCCCCCAGTACTCCTGGAATTTCTAGCCGTGACCAGATGCAGCGCTGGAAGAAAGTCTTTGATGCCGTGCATGAAAAGGGAAGTTACATGTTCATGCAGATCTGGGACCTAGGAAGAGCAGGAGACCCGAATTACCTCAAGAGTCGTGGATACAAGTATTCGTCTAGTAGCGATATTCCTTTGGAGGGGTATCCTGTTGCCCCCGAAGCGCTTACGGAGGAGGAAATCTGGCAGAAGATCGACGAGTTCCGAAAGGCTGCTAAGAATGTCATTGATGCAGGCGGTGATGGTGTTGAGATCCATGCCTGCCATGGGTGAGGATGTCCAGAATCGGGAGTATCCCATGTGACTAACACTTTCCTCTCAGATATCTCATCGATCAGTTTATTAGCGAGAGTGTCAATAACCGAACGGATAGATGGGGAGGCTCAGTCGAAAACCGCGCTCGCTTCCTTCTTGAAGTTGTCAAAGCGGTCACTGACGAAATCGGTGCCCAACGAACTGCCCTTCGAATTAGTCCATTTGCAACTTTCCAGGCAGCTTACACTGCCGATCCATGGGACCAATTTGGATACATCATTGCCGAACTGAAGAAAGCGCAATACAAATTGGCATACATCTCCTTTGTTGAACCACGTGGAAATCCAGCCCAGACTGACATGACGCCTCATACTCTTGCTGGCGATAATGTTAATCCTTGGGGAGAAACGAAGCTAAGTCTCGATTACTTCCTAGAGATGTGGGATAACCAATCTCCAGTCATTGTCGGTGGTGGATATCTACCCAATAACGTTTCGCAAGCCGTTGATGGCAACTATAAGCAATGGGATGTTGTGGTTGCGTTTGGTCGATGGTTCATCTCGAACCCAGACTTGGTGTATCGTGTCAAGAACGGGATTCCGCTGACACCTTACAAGAGAGAATTCTTCTACGCTACTAAGAGCGAGCTGGGATACAATGACTATTCTTTTAGTCAGGGCTTTGTTGAAGCAACCAAGGCCTAGTTGACGGTATCGTGGAGACGCGTGAAGAGGGGAAATCAGTTTTACTATGATGGCATATAGACTTTGATACGGCTAAGTGGGATTTAATAAATTAGTCAGATTTAGGATCTGTTCGATATGACAATTCTTTTTGAGAATGATTAACCGGTGTACTACTATGCCCGTTGAGTATAGAGATTATTTGTTCAGTCTAGAAGCTTTCTCAGGGTCTCTCCACCAGAGACAAGCTTCTTTCCTGATATTATCCTGCTCAACCTTCGTGTCTCCAGGCTGCACAACAATTTGAAGCGGCGACTCGTCACTTCCATGATAGGATGGCCACACCGGACTACCAGGGTATCTGTGAGTATTGGGATCACCAGTAGCGACAAAACTCGCCAGGTATCCATGGTAAATGTGGCTGATTTCGGGGTACTGGGTAGTCTGCTCATTCCACGTGTATGCAGTGTCTGCTGTGTGTGGAATGCCCCTCCAGTCGGGGAAGCTGTTGTTGGTATTGAAGCGAACCTTCCACGTGGGCACGCCAGCAGTGGAGGCTCGGTAAGCTGTCTCCTGCCCAGGACAGATGTAAGCGTAGTCACTCCAAGCGGCTGAAACGCGGTTGTACTGAGTGCTATTTGGTGAATTTGCGAAAGGCGAGTCGTCATACTTTGCTGGGTCGGGATATAGAGCGCTCAGCTCGGATAGGTCTTTCTGTGTCATAGCAGGTGAAATGTTGTGGAGATAGTTCAGTAATTCCTGGTTCGTCTCGAGATCACCTGGTGTATAGAACTTGCCCTCGTCGTTGACAGTTGAAGTGATAGTGGGAACATGGAAGAACGTCCCGTCGTATCCAGATTGGGAGCCAGCCTTCTCAAACAATGGACCTCCTTGAACGGGCTGGAAGGGCCAAGTCAACAACGGATTGTAGTCGTTGAAGATTTTGGTGCTAATATTTCTGATGCTGTCAATATCTACCTCTCGCAGACAATTGAGGGCGGCTTTGTTAGTCTTTTTGGTGTCGCATCCGAGATATGCCATGTACTCGTCGTACTGAGTCTTGTACAAGGGATATGCTGCGTTGGGGAAGGCCCTCGACGTGACGGATCCAGACTGGTGAATCGCTCGTGCGAACAAGGGTTTCTTATCCTTGCCATAGTTGTGGAAGTAATGGATCCCCACCGAGTGACCACCGGCAGAGCGACCACCAATAGTAACAGCATTCTTATTGCCTCCAAAAGCTCCAATGTGTCTTTGCACAAACTCTAGCAGAAGCCGCTGGTCGCGGATGCCGAGGTTCGAGAGACCTTCTTCTTGTAAGAGTTTGGATGGAAGGAAGCCCAGGGAATTGACGCGGTAGTGAAAGTTGACCACAACAATAGGCTCCTTGGATGAAGCTGCGAAGGCAGCGCCGTCGAAACTCGCCCAGCTACCAGAGAAGAATGCACCACCATGGATCCATACAAGAACGGGAAGTTTCTTACTCAACGGGACGCCTTGTGTCCGAAACACGTTGAAGTTGAGACAAGCCTCGCTTTGTGACTCGAGAGGAGTCCTTGATGTAACTTCCTGGATACAAGTTTTTCCATAGCTGTCGGCGCGCTTGATACCCTTGAATGGTTTGGGCCAATCTGCAACCTGGAAGCGACGATGCCCCGTAGGTTGAAGCGCATAGTCAATGCCCATCCAAGCATCAACAGGAGCAGGTAAGTCGTTTTTGGTGAGGGTGCTATTGACAGTCGTTCCAGAGACGCAACCATATCCTTCCAGTCTGACGAGATTGTAGTGTTCTCCAGATGGGCGAGATACTGCGGAAATCTGCTGGACCAGCCCGAGGGCCAGTAACGTGCTAAGGTTGGTGAGAATCTTCATGTCGATGAAGAAGGTACAGACCAGAGGTGTCGAGAAGGGAAAAGCTGTAAAGTTACTCTTGGCTTTATATCTCTAAAATCTATGACAATCGCCAATGCCAAGTGTGTTCACCTTCTTATAAATGCCAATAGCCGGGATGATCCCGATGGGATGCGGGTTGAAAGTGCCTCTTTAGGAAACAAACTGGCTATCAAGATTGTTCGATCGGCAGATGTATTCAACATAAACGGCTCAGTCACGGCTGTAGAGTGGCCTATGGTAGCATTATGGACCAGACTTCGGGAGTAGAACTGGAGCCGAAAGCGATTCCCCGACATGCAATGTTAATAATGGCCTATAAAACTTATTTGCTGTATGCACGATTATTTATATCAATTGGCTCGGTTATAATGAGCCCAATCCCTTACTCAGTAGCTGACAATGATATCTAGACACCATGGGACCAAGATCCACTGGCACGACTATTGTGTCTACTGGCTCTCCACATCTCTTCAGCCTCTTCCATAGCATTATCTTCAGTAACCACAGCATGCTGAGTCCTTATCCTTTCGAGAACGCTGACTGCTTCGGCCGCGTATTCGCATTTCATACGTATCTGTCGCCCATATTTGAAGAACAAGAATGGAAAGGGTACACATGCCAGTGCGAGGAACGCCGGTACGGAGCTAGCCCAGTGAATACCGAGATTATGGTACATCTGTCTCGTGAACAGAGGAAAAGCGGCACCGAAGAGGGATCGGAGGGCTGAGTTGGCTGCCATGACCGATGCAGCAAAGATGACATCTGACATCTGTTAGCAGGGAATGCGTCGGCAGGCTTGACTTGCTCACATGAATCGATAAGATAGTTGAGTAACGCCATAAAGACCAACACAAGGCCCCAAGCGAAGAAGATGGTACCGGTTATAGGCACAATCCAGTGAACGCTTGGAAAATTGGTCCACGCAAACCAAAAGAGACCTAATGGTATGAGAACAGAGCCTACCATTGCTGGCGGTAATCTATCTTCGGGTTCCAATGGATTATCTCTGCTTCGAGCCGCCCGGGCATAGCGTTTGTCTTCGAAGATAAAACTCAAGATAGCCAGTATCACTCCGATGACAGTTCCAGTAAATGCCAGTCCTCCTATGCCTTGAGTCCACCCTCTCCCGTTCTGGAAAACAATGGGAAATGCTGCAAAGCACATATACATGGTGCCATAGATGATCGATATGTAGATGGAGGTGATCAAGACGATGGGCTCTTTGAACAATAGCACCCAGGGTCTTGTTAAGGCAGTTTTAAGCTGGTGAGCTGCGGAGCTTGGTAGTCTATCCGCATCAAGGGCCGAGATGTACACTTTGCCTGTAACTCTTGATAATCTTTCACCCCGCTTTCTAAGGATATATGGTGCATAGGTTTCAGGGATGAGAAGTGTAGCGACTATCCAGATGATGCCAGTGAAAACCGCCATGAGTCCATGAAGCCAGCGCCAGCCCTCGGCTTGAGCCAAAAAGCCACCCGCGATGGGACCTGTAACAAGTTAGTCATGTGTACAGTTAAAATAGACAATGACGTTCTTACCAACAGCCGGTCCTAGAAATGGTGCCCCCGAGAACATGCACATTGCCATACCCCGTTCGGACTTGTCAAACATGTCAGCAATAACACCTGGTGCGTTAGAAAGAGGTGCTGATCCGATCGACCCAGTTAGGAACCGAAGGACCAGCAAGGTAGAGATAGACCCTGCCCCAGCGGCCCCGGCGCTGAATGCCGTTGCAGCCATAAAGCTGAAAAAGAAAATCTTTCGTCGACCATAAAGTTCAGACAGAGGAGCCCAAACAAGCGGTCCTAGTGCAAAGCCCAGGACATAGAACGAGATACCGAGCGTGGCAACCTCTGTAGAAACGTTAAAGGACTGCATGACTTGTTTAATCCCTCCCGAGTATGCTGAACTGGCAAAAGTTGTCGCCAGAGTTGCTAAAGCTTGAAGGCAAGTGAAGGACCATTTCTTCCATCGGGGCAATGCCATGGCATTTTCGGGGTCGTTGGGTAGGAACGCGATGTGAAATGGAGACTCTTCAGTTCCGTCCCCTGTGTATTCCTGGTTGATGAGAGTCTTGATATCGACATGCGGATGACCAAGAATATTTGATACTCGTTGGTACAAGGTACAGGTCGAGTGCTCTGGTCTCATGATCGGATCTTTTACAATGGTATCAGAGGATGGTGAAGGGGACTCGGGATTGGTAATAACCGCCATGTTCAAGGGATTCGTCAGGTTTTATACAAGAAAGAAGGAATGAGAGAACTGGGATTTCTTTTCAAGTCATTTCTTCCAGAAAAGGACGATTATAAACATATAAAGGTTCATATCCCCGCGGACTTCAATCGGGATTATAGAATCTAGGTACCTCTAGATCTATATTATCTGACAACAGGGGTCTTACTTTTGGGCCAGTGGTCTGCTCTAGCGGCCTACTCACTAACGTCAGTGGCGTTTCTTTATCTCCGGCGCAAAAGACCGAGCCCAAACCCCGCGGCATTTCGTCCAAAGTTCGATCTGCCATCATAGCAATCTCTCTTCATATCATCCCGAAGCCCCAACACGAAAAGCGAAACATATAGTGAAGGCATCATTTCGCCGATTCTATGCCTCGTGTCTCTGTCCCAAAGACAAGCAAGGCTTGCGTGCCTTGTCGAGCTCGCAAGATTAAATGCGATGCCTCCGTTGTTGGTCGGCCTTGTAGTAGCTGTGTCAGCAGAGACATTACAAGCGACTGTGTTCTGTCAACACGCAAACGCCGAACCTTGTTAGTCTCTCCTCGTTAGCATTCCACAGACCGAAACTGATTGTTCAATTATTTCTTTAGAAGAGGCCGAGGCGCTGAGTCCCGTAGAATTCCTCCCGCTAACGACGATCTCATGCCAACCGTTAGTCTCTCTCCTGAGTCTTTCGACAAGAACGGTTCTGTTAACGCATTGCTTAATAGCCTGTATCCCGGAGCCATGCCTCGAATAGTCATAGTAATACGTCTGACATCACAGTAACCAATCCCGTTGGCAACTCTATACACTCAAGTCATGGAGGTAGCTCTCCTACCCAAGGCAGTTCTATCTCACCTGAAGGCCATCTGCCACGTCGGCCTCAACCTGACCTTCTCTACCTAAACATTCTGCAAGACACTGTCAGAAATACTGGCCAAAACGACGCTTGTGGTGTTCTATCAAATGACGAAATGGACGGTGATTTCAACAATCAGGTCCGTCGTTGGAACCCACCATTACAGCTTGACGATATTGACAACGAGTATCTTGCCAAGAAAGGCGTTTTCGAACTTCCTCCAACGCAGCACATGTGAGCCAGAGTATTCCATTGCACTAGTCATAGCTGACAATGCAGGGACACCTTTGTCAAAGCATACTTCGACCATGTACATCCCTTCGCCCCAGTTCTAAACAGAGTAGACTTCGTCCAAAGTTATAAATCAGGAAATTGTTCACTCTTTCTTTTGCACGCAATATCAACTGCTGCGAGCTCCTATGTTCCCATAGAAGTAATCCGAGCGTGCGGCTACACCGATCGTTCAGCCGCCCATACGTCCTTTTTCTCAAAAGCTAAGCTGTTCCATGATTTTCACTGCCAGGGCGGCTCGCTCTGTATGCTACAGGGTTCAATGATTCTTGGTGCCATCATCCTTGATCATCCTTCAGATAGAGACTTTCAATATTGGTTTCATAATTCGGTTCGGAGGGCTTCCAGGCTAGGTGTACACAATGTCAATGCGTCAGTACCTCTTGTCCAAATCACAGTAAGTGGCTAATGATACGTCAGACGTCCTACAGATGAAGCCTGTCGGAAGCTTTACCGGCGGATCTGGTGGGTTTTGCATGTGAGTTTCGCCCATACTGAACTATAACACAGAGCACTGACTGTCAGAAAGAACAGGGACATCTTTCATTTCTTTGTAAACACCCAAAATTTGCTGCTCTTAGTAACTGCACCCCCGATTCAGCCCCTGACGGAAAACGACTGGGAGGATGAAGACATACAACAAGTATCGGACCTTTTGTCTCAGACAAGTCATCAACAAAAGGTATCCTTGATTGCTCACTGTGAGCTGGCTCAAATATGTTAGTTAGCCCCCTCAAGCACATCGACTTAGCTGACTTATATACCAGTCGGTACTCTAACATCTACCATCACAGGCGAGCCATCACAAGACCTACATCGCTTGATCCAACCACTCGATAAATGGCGAACATCTTTGCCTGCCAGAATGAACGTCAATGCCCCTTCGCCAAGTGACGAGATATACCTGCTTGAGGCATTGACGACTAGCTACAGATTCGAGTGCATCATGTGTCGTTTGCTACGTCGCGGACGCTGGGGAGTTCGCAGTGAGGACGTACGCAAATGGGCCCAAGAACGGTTCCGCGCTGCCACGCTTGAACTTGACTCAATCATCAAGAAGGCATTGGTCAGCGATATGATTCAGAAGATGCCGACGACTTTGTATGTATTTTTCCGTTACCCCACCGCCTTCATTAGCGTATCTAACCTTACCCTAACAGTATCACCACCATCACGGCTCTCCTAGCACTACATATAGAGTCCGCTCTGGACCCATCAGAGTCGGACATCGCAAAATCCATGGCCCGCATATCCATTCAGTACACCATTCTTGCTCTTGACCAGATACAGGATACTCCTGCTATCAAAAGGGCATTACCTGCGTTTGAGATGGTCCTTTCAACGAACAAACTATACCCGCCTTCCCTTACTGATGTGCCAGTTGAAGTACAGAACTTGGAGGGGACGATTGCAGAGGACGAATCGGTGCACGTGGAAACGCAACCGGACCCAAGTTTCCCTCAGCCTGACAATGACCAGGTATTGCTTTTGGGTGGTGATCTTGCAGGTTTCGAATTCTTCGATCGATGGCAGATGGAACAATTGGAATTCACCGGCATCTACTAGTTCCCATATCTAGTATATAAAACAGCGAGATCTAGACCCATACATTAATCCTAACTACAGTCCTACCCACTCTACTGACTTCTCCCACAGCTTCTTCGCTTTATCTCCATCATACGCATGATCTCCATAGCCAGGCTCATACAAGGAAGTCGAAGGATCCCACTTGCCGATAACCTGGCAATCTTCAAGATATCTCCCGCCCTGTCCTTCCAACGCTTCAGCCGTAGCCGCCCAAACAGTTGTCGCAGCACCCTGAGGCGAGTATTTCCAGACCCTTTTCAGGTACGGATCTCCAGCCAGTCCACTCTTTTGTTCCTCGGACAAATGCCTTCCTAAGTCAGTTAACACTGCACCAGGTTGAATGCTCCAAGCGTGGATGCCTTCGGACCCGTATCGTTGTTCGATCTCATTGGCAGTCCAGAGATTGGCGGTCTTGCTCCGTGAGTAGGCTTTGTTTGGGTCGTAGCAGCCCTCCAAGTTGACATTGTCGAAATCTGGTTCCCCGAAGCGATGGGCAAGTGAAGAAAGCATGATAACTCGTGCTGCACGATCAGGTGTCACGCCCTTTTGAAGTGCGGGTCGTAGAAGGTTGAAAAGCAGAAAATGCGCCAAATGGTTTGTTCCAAACTGGGTCTCAAAACCTTCCTTGGTGCGTCCTTCAGGAGTACACATGACACCAGCATTGCAGATAAGAATGTTAAGTATCGGGCTCTCAGAGAGAAATTTGGCAGCACACGAGCGAACACTATCGAGTGACTCGAGATCTAGCTCGAGAAGATGCACGCGATCACTCTGTACGAGATCGCCCAATGCTGCCTTGGCCTTGTCCAGGTTGCGGGCAGTTAGGTACAGCGTAGCTCCTGTGAGATACATCGCTTTGGCAGTGTCGACACCAATACCTGCGGAACATCCTGTTATGAAGACAACATCATCATTGAGTTTTCCTTCGAGGTTTTCGTCTTTGATGATTTGATCAGCTGTAGGTCGAGCGTCGCCAGCACCTTTGGCAGCTTTGTGTACAGCGACGTATCGGTCAGCCATTGTGCTGGATGATGGAGGTATTATGTGGTAACTGCTGCAGTCTATTCCAAAAAGATGTTGCCAAGGATGCCTCAGATAAAAGGATACCCCGAACTCCAACTGCGGGGGAAATGGCTATGGGAACCTCGAGGTGACGTACGTATCCGCATAACTACTAATGAAGTGTTCTGTGGGCCTCGTTGAAGATGTTAATTTTAGTGCCCGTGGCGCTATCTTTTCTGATGGTCCGATGATTTTCGGATACACACATCCCCGCGGAATATATAGATGGCATTGCATCCGGCGATATCGATTAAAGCAGCGTTAAGGGCTCATGAAATGGGATAAGAAGAGAATTGCAGACATCTCAAACTGTGCTCATGCACGCACTGCGTCGTTCCAAAAAGCCAAGTTGAATTACTAAACGGCCTATTCTTCAAGGCCTGCCCTTATCGTGTGATAATAGCCATTTAATGAGCTTTAAAGATGCCCAATTTGCTTATTCAGTTACATTGACACAACATCAAAGTATTGATTGGTAACCCTATTAGAACATCTCCCTGGTGATAAATCAAGGTTGGGGAATAAAAAACATTATTAAAATACGTCGTCAAAGTTCATCTCCGATCACTTTCAAGAGCGGGCCGATTGGACTATATACGAGCATGACATAATCACAGCCACCACATTAAGTCCGACTCTTCTAAACTCGATTCCGACTCCGATTTCTCATCCGATCGGAACCCAACTTCAACATACCCATTGCCATCAGCAATAACGACAAAACAACCCGAAAAGAGCTCAAATGGAGCAATTAAGCCCAAGTAGCACAAGCTCTTCCGTCCGAGCCCAGCCTCCAAGGCGTCGCCCCAGAAAGCCTCTCAACTGTGATCCCTGCAGACACTCAAAGCTCAAATGCGACCGGCAACTGCCCTGCAACACGTGTCTCAAGCGAGGATGGCAGGACTCATGCGCATACGGGTCTAACTTTACGGGGCCGCGTGGCCGAAGAAAAACTCGAGTTTCCAATATTGAGCCCATAGCCCAACCTGCTGAGCCTCGTTTCGATAACATCATATCTGAGCCTCAACCCCAGCCACAGATTCAAGTTCAAGTTCAAGCTCAACCTCAAGAGGCTGCTTCATCCCCGAGTCAAACACCGGAGCCTATACAGGAAAGATGGGATACTATCCTTCGAAGACCACTTGTAGAGAGAAGACCTGCTGGGCTTGACTCGCAAAGACCAACTGTAACGTTATCGCTTGGACCATCTGTCCCGATTCAAGAGCTACTGGCTCTGCTCCCTCCTGCTTCAATTACCGAGTACTTAGTAGTTCGCTACTTCGGCACGCTTTCGTCCATATTCCATATTATACATGGTCCGACCTTTCAAAAACAGTTCTTGGCGTTCACTGAAGCTCCAGAGAAGACAAGCTTGTCGTGGCTAGCATTGCTCTTCGCCATTCTTGCGCTGACTCTTGAGACGGTCAAAACCGATGATGCTGGATTGAACCTTTTATGGCAAGACCCAAGCTTCCCCCGAGACTTGCGAGAGTTGTCCCAAAAATTCCGAAATGCAGCTATGATGTCGCTCTCCCAAGATCAGTTCCTTATTCGTCACGACCTCGATACTCTCGAAGCACTTCTGATACTGGTATACATGATTTCGCACAACGAAGGACCCGAGTACGCATGGGCACTTCTTGGGAGTGCCTTGAACATAGCCACTGCTCTAAGGTGCCATACAGATGCCCCCATAACAAACTATATTGAAAGGGAACGGCATAGGCGTTGCTGGGCGGGAATTTTGATCATACATACTGATCAGGCACTTTGTTTTCGGGACATCGACTTGACATACATGTTGAAGATGACAGCTGCCATGCCAGCTTGGGTAAACGACACTGATATCCACGAGCATGGCATCGCGGAGTCGCCTACAGCTTCAGCATCCCAGTTCACAGACATGACCCTTATCAAATTCCAAGTTCAACTCTTCCAGCTTTCTACCCAAATCTGTTCGCACATCTCGGGTAGTGACAAGTTTGATGAGGTACGCCTACTACAGTATGATGCCGCAGTTGGCAAAGAACAGCGAGAGTGGGACGCAGTATACCTAGTCAACGGAAACAGAAGTATCCTCAACACAGAGGGTTACGTCCATTGGTGCACTCTCCAGACATACGCCCATCAACTCTATCTTCTCCTCCACCGGCCTTTTCACAGTTCTCGATCAGCCCACTTCCGCGCTGAATCCCGCGACAAATGTATAAAATCCGGCTTAGCACTTCTGGACGTTCACCACCAGTTCTTTGAACTGCCACGGCTGAAATGTTATCGCTGGCTCGTCAAAGGAGCTATCAGTTGCAACTCACTGCATGGTGCTGTTGCCTTGACGTCTTGTATGCTTGACATGCCTGAGAGTTCAGATCTGACGGAGCATATTACTGCTATTGATGCAGCTGTCACGAGAATGGAGGCGTTGAAGATGAAGAGTCCTGCTTGTTCAAATGTCTATCGTGTTCTCCGTTGTCTTCGGTGAGTGATACCGATCATCATTGTACTGCTGTTCGTTGACTGACGTGGATAGATCCTATCTCAAGAAGCGAGAACCCGAGCCGACAGTCTTGCCGGAGGATGTTGAGCTTAGATTTGAGGACTGGGCGAATAATGTTGACTGGTTTAGACCAGATGCGATTGATTGGGTAAGGCAAATATCGCGCTGTATAGTGAAAGCTGCTAACATTTTCAGGTACTCTGGGATCAGTTCATAACGCCTGAGAGTGATTATTCCCAAAATATAATGAGTTGATCCACTAGTCAATAATAAAAATATTTCCATCCATAAATAATACGCTCGCTCTTAACATATGTCTTTAATTGCTAATCGATGTCTCTTCTCGACGCATGACTGTTATCCTCTGTATACTAATACTCGCTGTATGCCGGCGGCGGAGTGCCAACTGGCATACCATACTCTTTCAAATCGAAATCATCGTTGCAATACCTCGGAGGAACCATTATACCTGCCGCCAGTGAATCCTTTACCTCTTTCAATGCTATGTCATTATGTCTCACGAATACGCCCCAACCATTGACAGGCAACTCGGGAGAAATAAAGAGATGTATTGGTAATGAAACCTCCTCCTGGTAGACATTAGTCTTGTCCTCGTGCGCGAGTAGTGTCAAAGCATACCTCTGTTGCTGCGCCTTCTGTGGTTAGCGTTACTTCAAAATGTAAAGTATGACTGATTGACACGCCGTGCATAGAAACATCCGGAGAGCAGTTTCTCACGGCCAATGGGAGGTGCAAACATTGTTGCCACGATTGTAGCTGCTCTGACTTGTTTAAGTCCAAAGGCCATTCAGTGACAACACGCTGTCCCTCGTAGATCATACTCTCCGAGACAGACTTGTCCTCAACAGTATGTGTTTCTCGCAAGTAAAACCTCGCCTTTATGATGCTGCTAGTCGAGCAAAGTTGAGCAACTTGAGCCTCGATGGGAATTAGGCCACCCAATGCTATTGCGCGATGTCGGACAGAGACGTTATACTCTGCTCTTGAAGACCACTTGCCATGTACCGACGCAGGATCCATGAGCTCGTACGAGGAAAAGGCTGGCGTCCGGATGATTCGTATGGGTGTGAAGGACCGCGTATCGTGTGAGGAGTCTGAATGGATGGTCGCCGCTTCAAGGAGATAGGTGATGCTACAGCGAGTACAGCCTTTGAACGTTTCATCCTGGTCACCTCGGATGAAAAGTTCAAAGGGCCATTCATACTGTTTGCCGGTTGGAACTCGTATTCCTATTCGGTCGCTAACGTGGAAAGGATTCCAACTATGTATTGTTTGCTCCTTGTGTTGCCATTTGACAGAGTCTTCTGTACGTGCTGCATGATCTCTGTATAGCAATTAGAACGAATAGTTCAAATTGCCATGTAATATTGGAACTTACCCAAGCCACATTCGACTCGTAAACTTGAGCTGTACGCCCTGTATGTGCTGCTTCTCAGGCACGAATAAGATGACCTTGCCTCTCAGATACTGTCCCTGTGCTTCTGTCCCGGAACCGCTAAGGAAGACGTAGTCGTGATCTGGTCTTGGAACAGTGAGTAAGCAAGAAATGTGATTATATAACTGGGTATCAAAGGCATACTTTATCGTAATTCGAAGTTTCCTTGGCCCTGTGACTTTGGCTAACAGAGACCGCATAGATGATTTGACGGCCATGGTTGATTGAGATGTTGGCCGCTGAGTCGCCGAGTTATGAACGATCGTTGTTAGGTCAAACACTAGAATTGAGAACAACAAAGTTTTCAGGCACAATTCACGGTAAATTTGTATGACTAGTGATATGTTCCTTGGCCCTCGTATCTTTAATACTGCGTTGTTAATATTATTTCTTTCTCCGATTATACAACAACTCCGATCAAGCCGATCATCTGCTTCTACCCTGCATGTCAATGTCAGGATGTTTTTGAGACCAAGCCACTAATTTCAACGCCAAGCTCAGAGTCGGAGTCGGAGCTTGAATGACTCCACTCGGGAATATTGAGGTACAGTACAAACGGTTTTCTATCGGACTTGTCAACAAAGAAAGGTTTGTTATCGTTTTAATTCCTCATCTCCAGTCAAAGTGGACTCGGGTTGGCAAAATCCTGCGTGATGTCATTCGGCAAGGGAAACGTTAGATCTCCCCACCATTATCGAACCTCTTCAGTCTCTCCGAGTGAACACAAGACGCCAACAAATCTTGGCTTTCTGGTGTAAAAGTCCGAAAGTTAAGTGAATATTGTGATGAGATTAGACAGTATATAAGCCTGCTTCGCACCCCTAAAGCATATTCCGTCTAATGTATTAATCATCTCCGCTCCAGACTTGACCTTACACAAGTAGTGTACCACGCCTCCTCCTATCATAATCCTGACAATGCAGAACATCATCTCCCAAGTCCCATCGCACTTTCAAAAAGTGCTTTACATTCCAAAACACAATGAAACAATCCCCCATTTCGTGGTATACGACATTTCGGATCAATATTTTGAGAAGGTCGGGAAGCTGCCCATGGGCTCCGAGGATTATAAGGTTGAGCTATGCGTCCTTAGGAAGCCAACTGGAGAACGTGCTGGAGATGATGCCTGGTTCATGGTGGACTTGAGTGATGAAAGCAAATCGATACTTGTTCGCGAAAGGACTCTGGATCGAGATCCAGTAGAAGCAGAAGTGTAAGTTGAGTCGACGCACATGTCTTATATCTGTTACTGAACTCCACAGGTCACTGCCAACTTCGCAAGAGAAGGAATATTTCTTCAACGGACATACCGGAACTACGTCATACCACAACTCTGGATATTTGACCTACCCATTACCCGAGAAGCATACAAAGAAACAGATCATTCGTTATCCATACATGACGCTTGCTGGGACTTTCCTCCAGAATCAAGATACATACGACAATCGATACGAATGGCAAGTTCATCCAACAGAGAAAGGGCCACTCCGATACGAACTGGTTGACCTGGGAGAGAAGCGTTCAGGTGATAGTTCAATATTGGCTATTTACCACCACCATGGATTTGAGAGCGAACTGCCTGCATCACATAGCCATGGTGTTTTACTTCTGCCTTCCACTTCAACATCAGAGTTTGACATTGCGGTCGTCTCAAGTCTCTTAGCTCTTCTTTCCACCATTCGACAACGACCCACGTTGAAGAAGAAGTCTCGCATCAGATCATTGATGGCTTGTATATAATTTAATCTCCAAGTAACAAATGTTTATATAACACAATTGAAGATGCATCGCAAATTGGCGAAGAAAGGAAGTCTTGGGTCAAGTCTCCTTTTCCCCCGTTTGGTGACGCCTAGGGAGAGGGTTTGACACTTCTAGGTTATGCTTGGACACGGGGGAACTGGCCCAGTGCCGATGGGATGGTCGTGATAAAGAGAACTCTTGTCAAGCTTAGGCTATCAGAGCGGTAATTGGAGGATAGCGATAAGAACCTGTGCAAGCTACTTTTATTCTATGCTTGCTACTAATGAACTATAAATACAAATGGATGACTGGTACATCGTTTAGTTCCTTGCTTTTACTCCCTTTCATGCTTGTTATCCACCCACCAGAGATGACTCTATGGCTCAACAATCATTGGCCCTGATGTAGGTGACTTCTCCTTACCGCCATCAATAGACGATCCGTCCTTCTCACTGTCCTCCTCCTTGGACTTCTTGAAAATTCTAGCAAACTTGCTGCAAGTCCTGGATAGCCAGCCATACACAGCGACGAAAGGCGGCGCAACAAAGTAGATCATCTTGGCAAACCACTCATCCGGAAACAACCGGACCAGCACACCCCAGGGCAAACTGAAGGCAGCGATGATGATCGAGATAGCCCACTGCACACCGTCGAGACCATTGGGGTCGATGTCGAAGACACGGTTGCCAACAAAGACAATGGCAACCTGAAGACCGATCATGATGCAGTTGATGAAGATGAAGAACAGGTTACGGTGGATACCGACAAAGACGTTGAACTTGTTGTCGAGTCGTCGGCAGTTGAGTTCGTTGAAAATCTGCATCCAGACGAAGACGTTGAAGATGATTGTGTCGAGTTGGAGCTTTTCGCTTTCAATACTCGTGTCGTAGTTGAGGATTGGGCCTCCGGCAAAGTAGAGGACGAGGACGACGACAAGTTGGAAGATGGATTGGCCGATGATCATCTTCCACATCTGAGATTGTCAGTGTTGTTTGGAACAAGTGTGAGGGTCGTGCACTTACGTTCATGGTGATGAGTGGCGCGGACTTGGGCTGGGGAGGGCGGTCGAGGATAGCATCAGTGGGAGGATCGGTGGCGAGAGCCAGGGCAGCCATAGTGTCCATGATCAAGTTGATCTATAGAAGTCAGTACAAGTCGTAGACCAAGATTGCAAGCTAGCGACTTACCCATAACAGCTGCACAGCCTTGAGCACGGGCTCCATGTCATCGTTGTACATGGAGGTAACAAACGACAGGATAACCGCTGTAATGTTAACGGTAATCTGAAACTGCAAAAACTTCTGCACAGCATCGTTGACAGCTCGACCCCACTTCAAAGCAGTGATAATCGACGCAAAGTTATCGTCCATGAGGATAATCTCAGAAGCCTCCTTGGCGACTTCAGTGCCCGAGATACCCATCGAGAAGCCAATATCAGCTGCCTTGAGCGCAGGTGCATCGTTAGTGCCGTCACCTGTTACAGCGACGGTCTCACCGAGGACCTTAAGACGAGTGACGAGGATGCGCTTATCGTCAGGTGATGAGCGAGCCAAGACTTGCAGGCGTGGAATGACACGGTCGAGCTCTTCTTCAGAGAGCTTACGGAACTCGGGACCTTCCATAACGATACCATCAGTGAAGATGCCGCATTCAGTGGCGATAGCACGTGCGGTAACGATGTTGTCGCCTGTGACCATTCGGGTAACGACACCAGCGCGGCGGGCGTTCTGGACAGCTTCGGGGACACCAGGTCGGACGGGGTCCTGGATACCGACAATGCCAAGAAGAGTGAGATCACTGAGGTTCTCAAGGTCGGGGACTTCGGCAAAATCCTTGTAGGCCATACCGATAGTGCGAAGGGACTTCATGGCGAACGAGTTGATAGCATCCTCAGCAGCCTTGCGGTCCAGAGCACCAACATTGCCGTTGAAAGGATCGACTTGGGTTTGACAATACCCAAGGACAATCTCCGAGGCACCCTTGATAAGAAGTCTGCAACCGGTAGGAGTCTTAATAACGGCAGTCATGTACTTCCTTGCCGAGTCGAAAGGTTCGATGACAATGATCGACTCGTTGGCCCGTGTTTCGGCGAGAGACTGCATACCGAGATTATCCTTGGCGAGTTGGAGGAGAGCGGTTTCGGTCTTGGAGCCGATAAAGGTGGCGACACCATCTTCTTCGCCTTCGAAAGCGGTGGAGTTGATGGCGACGGATTGGGTGATGAGCTTCTTGCTTTCGAGAGGAAGGCCGGATGCCCACGAGGGAATGTCGGATGTGAAGGTGGAGGAACCGAAGCGACCGGCAGTGACTGTCATTTTATTCGTAGTCTGTGGATCGTTAGCGAAGACTAGACATCCTGTGCGTGGTACTCACCAAGGTTCCAGTCTTGTCTGAACAAATACAAGTAGCGTTACCCATCGTCTCACAAGCTCGAAGGACTCGGACAAGGTTATTCTCCTTGAGAAGACGAGTGGTAGCAAAAGCAAGGGCAAGAGTGACAGCCAGTGGAAGACCTTCAGGAACGGCAACGGCAATGATAGCAATAGCCACAACAAGAAGGTCAACAAATGTCGAGGCCTTCTCCTCCGCAGGCCTATCGTCACCAGGAAGGTTGGCGCAGAATCGGAAGAGAAGGATAAAGAACATGAGAACAGAAGCACCACCACCGAGCTGGGCAATAGCAACGGCCAGTTTCTCAAGCTTCTTTTGAAGAGGTGTAGACTCGATATCGGTACGGACAGACATCATGATCTTGCCAAAACTGCAGTTCACCCCGACTGAAGTACACATAAACGTACCCATACCTTCAAGAACCCTGGATCCCGAGATGATGAACGGGTCAGCCTCCTTAGTTCTGTCGGGGTCTGGTATCAGTGCCTTGGCGCCAGGCGTCTTCTTCAAAGCGTCTGACTCGCCAGTAGCGGTAGACTCGTCGCACTTGACGTTGTGTCCATCAATGAAGATGCCATCAACAGGGATCAAGTCACCCGGCTCAAGGTACAGAACATCGCCGACAACGATATCAGCGACGTTGATGAGCATTGACTTGCCAGACCGAAGAACCTTGACCTCACGATCATCCTTCTTGGTGTTGAGCTTGACAAAGGCCTTTTCTTTCTGCCAGTCGTTATGCGAAGCGACGACCACAACGATAGCAACAGCAGAGAGAATAGCAACGCCCTCAACCCAATCGACAGGCGTAGGGTCATCAGGCGCATGAGTCGTTCCGAATGTCTCGTAGAGACCAAGGGCGAGGGAGATGGTACCAGCCACCGTCAAGAGAACCAAAACCGCTTCCTGGAAAGTGATCCAAGCTAATCGCCAAATAGACTTGGGCTTCTTGGCAGGAAGCTGGTTGCGCCCATAGATGCGGATTCTGTCGTTGGATGAAGCGTTTGGTGTTTGGAGTTCATCCACGCTGAGACCGGCGTTTACGTCCACATTGAGACTCTGCGCCAGACCCTGCAGACCACCGAAACTTCTGAACGTGTCCAGAGACTTGGGGTCGAGGAGCTTATGGAGTTCTTCGGGGGTATGGGAGAAGGGAGCATTGTTGGAAGAAGAAGCAGATGGAAAACTGACGGCCTTTTCTTCGGGGGTTTGCTGATTGATACTGGGTACTGCCGTCGTGTTGTCGCCTACTGAAGAGACGGTGCCTGCTTCACTGAGGGACCGTTGGCGAGGGTCCAGCAGGGCCTTGGGGTCAAGCAAATTGCCAGACATGATGGAAGGAACAACGAATAGAAAAGCAAGCCAAGTCCTCAGCTGGAGTCCAATGCCCCAGGTAAGAAAGCTTGACTGGTGGGGGAAATGCAATACACAAGCGACCTAAAGCTCAAGAACCAGTGAGCTGCGATGAGTGAGTCTCTCTCTCTCTTTTCACTTTACATTTACGTGGGGCAATTAAACAATTTATATCTCCTCTTTCATCCTGTCCCAAAGATTCGGTATTCCATGTTTTTAATGGAAACTAAGCTTAAGTCTCAGGGCAGGGATATTGCATTTCTCTTGCTGTTCTCGGGAGACCAACAAACAAGAGAGGGGGGCTTCATGTGAGAAACGCTGTCACCATTGATAGCCAATGACCACTACACGGGAGATCTGATAATCACCGTGATGGGGCTAGATCGCGTGAAGACCGGTGTAGATCTGGTTACTTCATCGGAGGACGGAAAGCCGAGTAGCTATTTGGGGTAAGATCTGCGACAGTAGCACGGATCAGAGCCAGCATATCATGCGAACTGTCCAATGAGATGATACTTTCAAGAATGACTAATCGGAGACGGAGCTGAAACTCCAGACGGGCTGTTGGGTCACATCTCATCTCGTTTTATCCAGCACAGCCCTCTCTCTCCGTCCTGTACTCCAAGCGAGCGAGGATGTGACTATGACGCTCAATTAAGGTCAAGTTAAGTAGCATTTTTCGATCGGTCCTTGTTTTCGATCTCGTCTAACTCTATTGCATCAATTGGGACTCATCCGTGCAGTTTCTTGATGTTTTGGCAGCTGGAACTTGGAGTCGGTAATGAAACAAATTCCATGGAGCTAAAGGACCGACTAACTGGTACTCCTGGCCCCCCTAGAAAGGACCCCCTAGCTCGAATCTGCTATACCTTAATCACTAATGGATCCCCCATCTTTTTTTCTCTCTCATTTCCGCCTTTCCGATTACCTACGCTTGATTTCACCTACCAAATTGTCAAGATCAGGATGCCTCCAAGACGTGCATGCGATGTATGCTACAAGCGAAAGGTAATCAACATCTTTTTTATCCACAATTGGAATGCTCTTTAATGCCATATGACGTTCATGTTCTCCTGGGATATCGGTATTAATTCTTGGTTTTCAGATTCAATGCTTGATCAAGACTCAAGGCGAACCTTGTGACTGGTGTGAAAGCCAGGGTCTAACATGCACCTTTGACAGAGTCATTCAGAAAGATCCCAACAAGAGGTACTTCTCTTCACCGACACAAACTCAGATACTGTCTAATTCAAGACTAGAACTACATCCGATGTTGTGCAGGAATTATCTCAGCGCGTGGAGTCTCTAGAAGAAGCTCTTCAAACTGCACTCAACGTCGTCAGCGCACCCGCCCGAAGCGCCTCTATTTCTCTGTCAGACAGACCATTGGCTTTCCCCAGTCCACCGAGTCTACGACTTGGAGGAGGATCACCCGGCACAACAACCGTGGCTCGTCATCCATCCATCATAAGTCCTTCTGACCTTCCAGTAAACAACATCGCGCTGAGCAAGCCCTGCTACAAATTATCACCATGTCAGCTTGGCACAAATTGGTACTTTAAAGGTATCGGTATCCTATCAGAACGTGGTAGACAGTGGATCACGTATGGATCAGGCGAGAGAGTCTTTCTTGAGAACTTTAACATTTTTGCGAATCCCATCGGGATTATCCCACCTCTCGGCTCTTTCGCAGTGGCTGAACAGGCGAGAATCCTGCCAGCTAAAGAGACTTGCAGACACATCGTTGATGTGTTTTTCAAATCCAAAACCTCAGTATTTTTTCCCATCCTCGAAAGAAGTCTTTTTCAAGACACAATCGACAGAGCTTATGATGAGGTTGATCCAGGCCGTCGTGCACCAGCCGAAGCCTGTCTTTGGGCCATCACCGCTCTTGTGATGCGCACGACGGACTTGCAGCAATTTGGACTTGGCCTGGAGATCAGGGATTGTGTCTATGAAGCTACTCGCTTGTTGACGCTCAACAATGGTAACACAAACTTGGATAGTTTGCAGGGCACTCTTCTTCTGGTAAGTAATCCGAAAGGAGAACTTTGTACTTGACGCTGACCTTATTATCAGTGGGCGTGTCAAAAGATGAGAGGACAATGCCGCGAAGCCTCTGTTACATTTACAAGCGCATGTCGCATGGTGTGTGATCTTGGCGGTCACTTCCCACTCTCGCGACTGGCCATTCTCCCTCAACATAGTCCCACATTTGACCATCAAACACGACTGCATATCAGAAGACTGTTTTGGATATGTTACTGTTTCGACAAAGACATGTCTCTTCGCACCGACAAACCTCCTCTCCTCTCGTCGGATTACTGCGATGTGAACGATTCTGAAGAGCCGCCTTGGTATAATCAGTCGCGTGACATGAATCTCGCAAAGATCAAAGAGAATGCTGTTCGAATGCTTTGTTCCCCGAGGGCGTTCAAGTATACTGAAGGTGAACTACTCGCTCGTGTGAGAGAGCTTGATGATGAACTTGAAGAGTGGCGATTATCTGTTGATCTTCGCTATCGACCTCGACTATCTATCGTTACAGATTTATCCTTCTCGCTATCTTCCAGCATGAGTTTGGAAGATCATACCTATCTGATCAACCTGCAGCTCGATTACCTTTTTACCATCATCAACATTCACACCCTCGTCCGCAAATGCGGCGATTTGGAAGAAAACCTTCCCGACGACTTGCACAGCGTCGTCCACTCAAGTGCTGACCTCTCCATCGAAGCGAGTCGCTCGATATTCCGCATCCTCGACACTGTCGTTGACTTTTGGAAAGAAGATTCCGTGTACATCGTCTCGCATTTTGCTCCAATGGCCGCGATGCCGCTGTTCATGAACATTCTGATCCACCCGCTTGGAAACACTGCAGACAGCGACTTGCAAATTTTGTCGTCGATAAGCAACATCACCAGAAAAATACCTGCAGAGAGGTTGCCAATGGAGGAGATTGAGGGAATTAGAGAGATTAGTGAGTTTGTCATGGAGCTTGTGAGATTGAGTCATAGTGCGGCTTGGAAGGTGAAGAGAGGGGAAAGGGAACATGATCTTGATATTATTCATAGTTGAGGAACATGAGAGTAAAAATAGTTGTTTCTGCTAGTTCAGCAAGCTGATTTTTCCTGCTGCAAGATTGACAAACGCCTTGTTGAGTAAAACAGGGTCCATGCCCTCCAGCTTCTTCGTTTGCGTTACTCTTCGGCGTGACTGTACTTCCCAGTCTTCAAGTTTCTTGCACACTCCATGCGGTCCAAAACCGTAAGGTGATGAAGATGCATCAGACCACGGCTCATCCGAGTTAATGAACCTGATCCATGCCTCGCGCAGAGCCTGACCAGTTATCTCGGCAGCAGGGGCAGAGCTCACATCAAGACCTCCAAATAATAACACCAGGTCCACAGCATGATGCGCCCCGCTTGAAGGTTGCCATGGATTGGCCTCATCTATAAGGCATCTGTAGACGGGTTTTCGTGCATCTTTCCAGAGATTTTCCAATTGATGGATGGGAATCACGAATCTGCAGTCATTAATAAAATCGAGTGCTCCGGTCTTGCACGATGACGGTCTATCTGGATAGATATGATATAGCTCTTTGAGTTCCAGACTGTGTTCACCTGCGGCATCAAAAGCGCTAACTATATCATTGACGTCAGTCGCCGAGATTCCTGATTGCCATATAGTCGCCTTTACAATATTAGCATCTGAATTACAATGTCTCGGGTAGGCTCACCTCTTTCTGCACGTCGCTAAGTAGCAACGCCCCAGCATCACCAGTCCTGGTCTGCCATCCGTCAAACCTCTCCTCCCATTCGAGGAAAAACGATTGCAAACCCAATTGTTTCACAGCTTCAACAATCTTGTTCGCCGGGGCAGTTTCCAAGTCCAAGGTAGCGTCTATATCTTGAAACTGTTTCGAAACCTTATCGCGAAGGGCTGAAACAGCGTGCGGTGGTTGGGGAGGCGATAGGAACAAGGATCCGGAAGATAGGATGAACTGCTGGACTGGGGCTTGAGTTACGAGATGAGCATGGCAGTAAACTGCCCCAGCGCTTTCTCCAGCCAATGTAACCTGTTTCTAAATATTGTTAGTGGGTGGGTGAAGAAAAGTGCTCGTTACTTACTGGGTCACCACCGAAGCCTATGATGTGATCTTGAATCCACTCGAGAGCCAACGCTTGATCACGCAGAGCCAGATTTGGTGGCCCATTCTTGCTCCCGAGAGCGAAGACGTTGAGTCGATACTGGATAGAAACTGCAATAATTGGAGTACCAAGGCGAATTGAATCAGCCACAATCGCAGTCGTGTCTGAGAGATACTGTCAGCCAATCTCTGAACATATTGCGAGCGACGACTAACGACATGGACTGGGATTCTCATACTGCAAACACCAGACGCGGCGCTTCCAAACGTAATAGCCTGAGATCCACCTGTATTCGACAATTAGCACGCTTCACTATTCGAGGACAGTGAAAACTTTACCATGAATCCACACCAATACAGGTACCTTCTTCGACTGGTCTAGGACACCAAAACTAGGCATGACGACGTCCAAGTTTGTACATTCGAACTCATCCTCGGGTTCATGCGCGAATTCATAGTGCGGCGGTACGCGCAATAAGTGGCCGACGTCAACAGGGACTTGAGGGCATCGAGGACTACTCTATCAGTGTTCCTGATCTCAGACTTCTCAGCCCAAGTTGCTTACCCAAACGCTGTGCAGTTCAGCTCTTTAGGGTAACCTTTGATCTTTTCAGCCGCGGCAAATCGGAGCGGAATCTTGCCGTAGGGTATTCCGCGAAATTGCGTCACTCCATTAGACTCAACTCCATTAAGAGTTGTTCCCAGTGACTGGTGATCGAGAGTTGCGGCCATTTTTCTCATAGCAATATGCTGGCTCTAAAAACCAAGGTTTAGCAGGTCAGGGCCATTGCTTGTCATTGTTTGGTGAGATTGAGGCCGATGACTTTGCCGAATGAATGAGGGGAAAAGCAAACATCTCCACTCTGGGATAGGCGAATCGGCGAAAACGCTTGGATAGAAAAGGTAGAAAAGGGACGGTTTACTATCAAGGATGCTAGTTAAATCTATTTATATATGTTCTATCGGCATCTGCAACTATTTCGTATATTTGGCAGTGTTGTTTCCAGATTCTTCATCCACCCGCACGACATACTCAGTCGTCACCACAATCTCGCCTAGTCGTCCCGCTTCCACTCCTTGTCTCCAGGCCTGACTCTGATTTGATGGGAGCCCACCAACAGCTTTGGCGATATTCTGTGACCTTGCCCCGATATGCGAACCTCGCTGTGTTTTATCAGGACCTTCCATTGACGTGTCGTCAGCGCTTGCCCGCCCATCAGCCGGCACGATATGGTCTTTCGATCCCCAGACTGTGTCCACCATATCCGTCTCATCAGGTCGTGATCGGGAGCTGACTTTGTTTTTGTAGTCCCCGAGACGGTAGCCTTGGCTGTCACCCAGACCCGGAGTGTGGGTGCTGCTCTTGGAAGTCGAAACTGTCCTCTCGACGACTCGCTTGAGGAGTGGATAGACCATGGGAAGATTCGTGAGGACGAAACTAACGAATGATTCCCGGACGGACCAGTAGCCAGACTGAGCTGGATCAGTGTTTCCTTTCTAAAAGAATATCAGTATTGGATTCCGGATAAAGATAGCTGGCTGATACTGGGTCGGTCAACTTACAGTGAGGATAGAAACTGCTCTAAGGATCCCGAAGATCATTTCCAAAAGCGCGCCACTGAACATGAACATGATGACGACCTTCTTCCGCCAAGGCATTCTAGCCTTCCAAATCATCTGAGATTCACACGTCAGTTGTCATGTTGTTGAAATGTTGCAGATCGAGATACATACGGGAAGGGGAATTGACATGAGATAGAAATCTGTAGCAGTATTCATGGCCATGACATAAATGGTCTGTATGTATGTGATAGCAGGCAGGCAAGAGTCTTAGGAGGAAGGTCAGTTGAACTCTTGGTTGAGATATAGAGAAAACATACTTGGTGGCTCTGGGTCAACCTGCCATTGCTTCTCAAACGGTATGCACTTGAGAAAGGCTACCAAGAAGCAAGAAACATATGTGACGGGGATGATTACAGCACCCCAACGCGCATACCGCTTGGCGGAAGCGACACCTTCACTTCAAGAAAGTTAGTTATAGAGTAAGTTTTCAGACGGTACACTTACGTGAGGCGTAGATAGTAAACAACCCAATAGCCCTTCAGAAGCCACAACAAAGTCATGTAGAGTAAAAGCCCAATGACATGTGTCTTTGATCCGTTGACCCGAAGAGCCCATTCCGGACCGTCTGGATCATCCCTTAACGCTTGTCGTTGTGCTGGTGTTATACCATTGTTTGCAAGCCCTTTCCAGTATGCGACGACGAAGTACGCTGCTACGGACTCAGCCGTATATACGATCTGGAAGAACGCGAAGGTTAATACAATCTGGTCGAGCTGCCGTAGAGACTGACTTACTGTGGCTAATAGCATTAGAACATCGTCCCACTGGATACGCCTACCCAAGCAAGAGAATTGGCTATAGTAACGTAGACCCACGATGAGGTACGCTGCACCTTGAAGGCCCCATACCTCCTGGATGAAGGCGTTGGCGGCTGCCTGTTGTTCGACTTGTGTCGCCATCACTGATAACTCGAAGATGACAGTGACACGAGAGTGAGAGAAGATATCGTATGATCAAGAACCCGACAGGACGGATTGCATGGTACATACATATATATATCAACAAAAGAATCTATGCGTCTACTCTGCAGCAATCGCTTGCATGATATCAGGCGGAAACCCTCTAGCTCTAGATCTACAGTACACTCGGAGTGGTGGAGATCCGGGAGATCAATTTCAGGGGCTCAAAGTGAAGCTGGGTCCGGACTCTTGGTCTGGATGTGAACTATCAGAGAAAACGATGTAATTGTTCTAGTTCTTCACGTCTGTTGGTTGCCAACGTTCCTTCGGGGAAGGCGGCTTTGCAAAGCGAAAACTGAGAGTTGACCTCAGGTTTTCTGGTTTGAAACAGGGGTATGCAGAGGATTTTCGTAGTTTGGAAGCCTTACAAGACCTGTCACTTATGATATAGTGTTGGCTGGCTTCTCAGCCTCACTCGCCTCCGCATGGCTGAGCGACAAAAGCAATGTTCAACGTGTTTCTGCAACACTTCCCGTGTGGTCTACAATACTCTACTCTCGCGAAATTAAGCATCGCTTATAGTGATTATCTCCAATGATATGAGCTAGAGTTTATCGTTCGGGCGTATCGTACCTCTCTTGACTCTTTGAGGGGTATTGGTAGACAACAAGACAAGACCATATACGCATGGGTTGACTTGTCATCCTCCCAATGAACCCCACTGGCTGCATTGTTGCCTTTGTTGCCTGCCGAGATGTCAGCACAAGGTCATGCAGACTGCCCTAAGTGGTAAGAAGACCACAATTATTGACGCAAAGAAACCTGCCGACTCCTGCATATCGGCTTGCCCTGGCCCGATCGACATTGTCCTCTCATCTTGGTTCCAGGACCCAGGTCGTGGTAACCTCGCGTGCGTCCTACAGGTCGCAAGAATAGCTTGAACTACTATGTGCATCCTGCTCAATAATTAGACTATCAAGCCAAAGCGGCTAGAAGCGAGGACGGACGGAAAATGGCCAACGTTACATGCTAACCTTAACTAGTCATAACGATCCTCAATTGATGGAGCAAAGTCACGGGTCGTCTTTTTCTTCTTTCTTCTCCTTTTCTTTTCGCATCCAGACTTTAAAACACAAAACTCCATAGTACTGCGATCTTAGATCTTGGAGCCTGACAATTTCAGCGGCCTGACCAACTCTGGCCCCGTAAAATAATCCTTGCCAGCAATTTCTGAACCTTTCGGGACAAGTGAGGAAACGGAATTACGGCAGGATTTCCACACGACGGCTGAGGCAAACGTCGAACGTTGACGCTATTGAACGGCAGCGGTTCAATTGAGACATCCATGTTTCGACCCCTGTATCTTCATCGTGTACTACAAGAGACTATTGGCTCTTAAATTCATTGTGGCAAGAATGCTATTATAGATGAGAAAACAACGCTTAATTCCGACGATTGTCACAATCTTTTCCCAAATTGACCTCTGTACTTCTAGAGTTGTGATACATCATCTGCACAAACCCTGTAATTTTCCCTTCTTCCCACTACCAACTTGGTAAGCCGGCTTCGAACAGTCGGCTCGACTGGCCCCAGCCGAATTTATTAACATTACTTCTTCCAGCCCGAAATTTTAGTCGAGAATTGTCAATCTCGCCTCGAGCATACCGAGTAACTTCTGTAACGCTAGCACAATGTCTAACGAGAGCAAAGTTGACGTGTAAGTCCAAATCTTACAGGTTAAGACTAATGCGGGGTTGTTCTCCGAGTTGAAACATGGATGCTAATAATGTCTCTGTTGAAGACTCATAGTTGGCGCCGGTCCAGCTGGGTAAGCTTACCATCCCAAGCGCATTCCCAGGGGAACAAAAAGCAAAACTGACCATTACTTCCAATGACTTACAGGTTGATGGCTGCAGCATGGATGGCTCACTGTGGCGTAAATGCTCGTATCATTGACAAGAGAAACACAAAGATCTTCTGCGGCCAAGCCGATGGTTTGCAGTGTCGAAGTCTGGAAATCTTTGATAGTTTGGGATTCGCAGACCGTGTATGGAAAGAAGCCAACCACATGATTGAGGTACGCAGTTCGCAAAGTTAAGGATATGCAGTAGGCTAATCAATGTGGCAGATTTGCATGTGGGTATGTATTCAACATCTTACTGAATACATATGTAAACTTGAGCTTACTCGTGCTGCAGAATCCTGGTACAGATGGAGTAATTCGTCGCTCTGATCGTATCCCCGACACCATCGTTGGCTTATCGCGCTTCCAACAGGTTGTTGTGCAGCAAGGACGCATTGAACGATTCTTCCTCGACAACATCAAGAAGTACTCTAAAGATCAGATCAAGGTTGAGCGTGCCATTCTACCAGAGGCCATC
Organism: Fusarium transvaalense; assembly: GCA_013623685.1. Lineage (NCBI taxonomy): Eukaryota > Fungi > Ascomycota > Sordariomycetes > Hypocreales > Nectriaceae > Fusarium > Fusarium transvaalense. The sequence goes on from JABFFG010000234.1 coordinate 54,138, forward strand.
GACATCGACAAGTCCAAGGTCGAGAGCCGTGAAGACTTTCCAGTTACGGTCAAGATTCGCCATCTTACTGAAGAAGAAGCGACACCACCTCAGCAAGTCACTGCCAGTAGAACCCAGGCATCGGATGGTCTTTTCAGAAGTAACTTGGTGTTTGACGATGAAGTTGACAACGATAGTGCTCTCCGTGAAGCTCAAGCTCAAAACGCTGTAACCGAGACTATCCACGCCAAGTACGTCATCGGCTGCGATGGAGCACGAAGCTGGGTTCGCAGTCAGATCGGATTAGAGTTGCAAGGTGAGGCAAGTGATTTTATTTGGGGTGTCATGGATATTATCCCCAAGACCGACTTTCCTGATATCCGCATGCGTTGCGCCATTCACTCAGCCGAGAACGGCAGCCTTATGGTAATCCCAAGGGAGAACAAGCTGGTTCGTTTGTACATTCAGCTAAAGGAAGTGACCCCTGATGCTTCTGGTCGTGCAGACCGATCTAAGATCACCCCCGAAGTGATCTTCAGAGCAGCACAGAAGATCATTCATCCTTATAAACTGGACTATGAGTATTGTGACTGGTGGACTGCCTATCAGGTACGTTATTGTCTCCAAGTCTCACTATGAAAACATACTGATGTGGTTGCTTAGATTGGCCAACGCGTTGGCACAGCCTTTGACTCCCACGAACGCATCTTCCTTGCAGGTGATGCTGTTCATACTCACTCCCCAAAGGCAGGACAGGGTATGAACGTTTCCATGCAGGATTCGTACAATCTCGGCTGGAAGATTGCCCTCGTTGTCAAGGGTATTGCCAAGCCAGATATCCTCAAGACATACCAGAGCGAGCGGCGTCGTGTGGCTCAAGACCTTATCGAGTTTGACCATCGTTTCAGCCGCTTGTTCTCTGGCCGACCAGCCAAGGATGTTATGGACGAAGAGGGAGTGAGTATGGAAGAGTTCAAAGACGCATTTGAAAAGGGAAACATGTTTGCATCGGGACTATCTGTCAACTATGGACCTAGCAACATTGTCGCCAAGGCCGGTGATCCACTGGCTCAGGCTGATGGCGTCAAAGTGGTTTTGCCTCCTGGTGTTTCCCTTACCGACGAAACCTTTGCCAAGAAGCAAGCCCTTGCTACTGGTATTCCCGTCGGTATGCGCTTCAACAGCTTCAAAGTGCTTAATCAAGCTTGCGCGCGTCCGTACCACTTCCAGGAGCGTTTGAAAGCGGATGGAAGATTTCGCATCGTGCTGTTTGCGGGCGATGTGCTCGACCCTGAACAAAAGGGTCGGGTCGAAGCATTTTGCAATCGTCTAGATGAAGCTAATAGCTTCCTTCACCGAGCTACTCCCGATGGACAAAGAGTTGATAGTGTCATCGAAGTTCTGACCATTCATTCTTCCAAGCGCTGGGATACGGATATCATTCGTGACTTTCCCTCCATCCTACGCCCATGGGATGAACAGACTGGTTACGACTATGAAAAGGTTCATGTAGACGACGTGAGCTACCATGAAGGATATGGGAATGCATATGAGAACTATGGAGTTGATAGGAAGCGCGGCTGTGTCGTTGCTGTTAGGCCGGATCAGTATGTTGGCTGGGTGGGCGATTTGGAGGACTTTGACGACTTATCAGACTACTTTCAAGGTTGTTTGTTGATGAGAAATGAAACTGTTGCGGCAGCAAATGGGAATGACCACAACGAAGTAACGATGTCAGGAAAGCTTTAGATCGAATTCCTCCTGATATCTAACATCTCAAAATCACTAGTTCTAGAAATCACAGATCGTTCGCATGCAAATTTTGAAAATCTGATCTTCGAACTTCCTTTGTGACCCTGTGATACTAAGGCTACGTTTGAGGCTCTTCGGGAACTTCGTTACTGTACTGTACCCCTTCGCACTGGTAAAGTCGTCCTATGTCTTCTCGACCACTCCACAGCCCGATGATAAAACACGTCTTCCTTCACCTTTGCTGCGATGCTATCTATGTCAGGTTCTTCACCCGTCTCCAAAGCTTTTTCAAGTTCCGTCAACAAAGCCTGGCAATCCCAGCATCCACAAACACGATACTCCTGTCCAAAATGCACACGATATAAACTTCTCGTTTCTGCGAAGCCGTCCCCTAGTTGAGGCTTTTCGATCGTGTCGTCATGATTGACAAACTTACCGGCCAGAACCTTCATGGCTTCGCCGTAGTGCTTTGATGTGCATTGATGGGTATGCCAAATGAGATCTATATCCAGCGTCGGCACAACAGTCGTCTTTGACATTTTGACGAGTTTGCAGAAGTTGAGATAGCGACTGATGCCCCGATGAATGGTTCCTTCGAGGGCAGGGCTTCTGATCCACATAAACGAGTTCATCTTGTCAACGAAGGAAGCCTGTCGAAGAACAGCATCGCGAAGTTGTTCCGCGAGTGTTGAACCCAATGTCTCGAAGAGCTTTGCATATTCTTTACATGGGCTTTCGTGTATGACAGGTGGGTACATGGAGCCCTTAATTCTTATTCTAGGAACTTCTTGACGTGTAGCGTAAGTGAGCGCCTTCCAAGAGCTCATATCGCTGTAAAGATCTGATGCGAATCCAGAAGCGTTCTGATAATGGGCTGCTGCTATTGGACCGAGTGTGAATTTCCATTCACCGCTATCGGTGGCCCTATGAATGTGCTTCCAAGGAAACTTGACAGAGAAAAGAGGCTCTTCTGAACAGGTCTTGTAGAAGAGTCGTGGGTTGAGGAGAAATGAGTGCCAGACCATTAGAATATCCAGTGGCGGGAGGTTGTCTTGTGTGATCTGTGCATTTGTGTTCTTGTTGAGCTCTTCTCGCCATGCAAGGAAGCGAATGACCGAGAATTCCACGTATAAGGGCCACTTCATCTGTCTTCGTTCCCATAGCTGTTCATCCTTGAAAGTTTTCGTATCACCTTGCACGCCAGTCTTTTCCTCCCTCTGGGGTTCAGTCCGCATGACTTCGTCTAAATCTTTCGATACAAGAATATTTTGTCTGAGGACGAAGAGTGTTTCCAGAAACTCAAGGTGTGTCGCGCATTCAGCCAAGCTTGGAAGAGCCAAGCCTGGAGTTGTCGGGCTTCCCGCGGACTTGCCATTTGCAGCATTTTCGAAATTGAAGATGCCAGGATGAGGAATGAGTGGAATATCATCGGGCTTGCAGGCGAGTTCGTAGGGTTTGCCAGATGGGTCGCTGGGTCTGTTTGGGCCTAAGACCATGTCTTTCCCCCTCTTGTGGAGGGAGAGTTTGGTGAATCTGTGCTCCAGCGCCATCTCTATGAACCACTGGTATTGCGAGATAGACTCGTTATGTGTGGTACAGGCTCTTGGTTCTTGAAATGTAGAAAAGGTTGCCTGGCATACATGATTAAGCACGACCAACCATTTCTGCAAGGTCACTCCCTCCCTACTAGTTTACCATCCCAAAATCCCAAAACTGTCTCGGTGAGTGCTTCAAACAAAAGCATACCACATTTCAACCCCCCCTGCATGTCAGCCGCAAACCGCATCCAATGGTAACCACCCGGCCAACGCCCGACTAAAGTGCGTTTGACGTACCAAAGGGTCTCGACTTGCCGATCAAGCGGAGGTGTTCCGCCCTGATAACTCAACGTCACCATTCCGTTTTCGAATGTTTTGTGCTTCTCAACTTTACCTTTTTGTTGAAGAGGTGTCCGTAATGCGAATATGGATACTCTTCACGAAGCCTTCTTCTCGATCTTTATGATCGTGTGGGGTTATTTGATGATTGCTAATTTTGTTGTTATCTTAAGGAAATCAGCAACGAAGTTTGGTCAGTTGAGGTTCTGGTCGCTCATTCCCTTGTGGTTGTATGGTCCTCTTGTTGTGCTTGACCCATGGTGGCGACTAGGCCACTTGGACAGAGGACGTCAATTTCTTGTTGGTATTTTTACGTGATGCTATTGAATTATGCTAATTACGGCAGGGTATTTGGCTCGTGCTATGGCCGCTTGTCAGCTCAATTGTCGCGACGCGATGCAAGGCCCGTGGATCTATGGGTGAATGGCACTCGTGTCAACGGAGTCGCGGGCCTTTCTATATCTTGTGCGTCGACTTGGCGATCATCCTTTTCTTGATTGTTGAATCTTGTCGGTATCCAATTCCTACAGGTACGAAAGATTGGACGTTTGGTGGAGGATTGGGTAAGATCATGGGAATGTTTGTTATGTGAGTCATGGTATCACACCTTTCAGCAGTGAACACTGACCAAGCCATAGTTTACTTCTGGTCTCTCAGGACATTTTATTATTTCCTATAGCTGCGTTCCCTCGATATATCACTGCACCTGCGGTCATTTTTGGCAGATTCGTCTTGCCAGCAAAAAACAAGCCACGAGTCACAAGATGGCCTTTTCATACTGAAAGCCTGCTATCTCAAAGGCGAAGCGACAATGAAACGGCTTTGGCAATGATTTTGCAAGATGACAATATCATCGAGCGTGTTGCTCATCATTTACACTACGACGATATAGTCAACCTCTCAATGACATCGAAGTTAATGCGCACAGCGGTCTTTTACCCGTCTCTCGATATTTGTTCACGCCGAGATCGCGTAGAGTCACTATGCGTATTCACATGTGTAGATGGACAAAAGACCGAGTGCTGGTCGTGTGAACGTGTGATATGTAACGTAAGTAAACTCGTGCGATTATAGAAGCCATGTTATAACATTAGTACACTAGGAATGCACACACAAAGCCTCAAATATCCAATCCTCTCGAATCAAAGACCATTTTGCTCACTGCTATGCTGTTTGCACATATTGCTACTTAATGTCCGCTCCTGGAGGCGCCGCGCCCTTCCAGGCCAAGCGAAACATGCAAGACCTTGAGCTGCAACACATCAATTGTTGTACTTTCCAGAAACGCCGATTCGAGGATAGTGTTGTTTCCTTGTGCAGATACTGTATCAAGTTGGATAGTACAGTTGTTACGGCGATGAAAGAAGCGAGAGACGAATTCTATCTGAGCAAAACCTTGCCAAGGAATGTTGACTGCGCAATTTGTATGAAGAGTCTGTCGCCAAGGGCGTCAAGATGGTGGTTTTGCAGTAAAGGACGACATGAGTGTCATTGGGTGGGACACCATACTCAATAGTAAATACCATGACTTCTTGAACGAACACTATGGATCATCCTCCACAACCCCCACAGCCACCATCTCCATCGCCATCAGCTGCTGAATCGGTGACACAACCACTCCCACAAGTATCTCCTGCCATTCCTGGGCTCCCAACGGCACAACCAGCCCCAATAGCACCACATATAAAAACACCCGCACCACATCCGCCTGCTTCGGAATCGTCGGTCTTTGCAGCTCCGATATCAATCTTTGCTGCTCTAAAATCTCGCAGTTTCTCATACTCAGTTATCCGCAGCGGCTGGCTATAAATGGCCCAATCCGCAACAAAGTACCGGTGATACGCGCCTTTCTCGAAGTGGTGGCTGAAAGGTTGCGCGCGGTGGATGCCGCCTAGTTTCAAGCGGTCCTTCGTTTTGTCTGAGTCGGCGTGAAGCCAGTTCGTGGAGGCACGGAATTGATGATTGTTTGACATGGCTACTGCGGTTGCCAGGAGAGTGTCTTGAGCGAGAAGAACGGTCATCCGATTCTTGAACCAGTCCAGATCTGTCATGATACTTGTGGTTATTTTGTTCTCGGTTGGCTTGCCTGCCAGCGTTGGGTTAGGTGGATATAACTCTCTGCCTCGTGCAAGGTGCAAAGACGCAATTGACCACGAATCGAATGGAAACGCAAGGACGTGTTTGGAAAGGTTGCAGTTACCACAGCTCCCAGGATAGCGATCATACGCTTCTGTACAATCCCAAGGGAAAACATCTTGGTACGGATAAATGGGTCCCTCAAAGCCTCCCCAATCAGTCCAGTATTCAGCGAGCGTATCGATGATATCAGAATCTTCATGACGTCCGTAACGAAGTTTGAGAAGATATTCTTCTATCATCCCATTAGGAACGTCATACTTGGACAATGCCCGTACCGGATTGTCGGAGCCAGGTCGGCATACAAAGCTCATCAAATACAGAGGCTCGGGCTTACTGCCGAGCATTTGAGAAGGGAAGAGAGATCCAAACAGGTTTTGGTCAATTACTTCGTCGCAGAACGCTTGACAGTTGTTCGCATGGTAATCCCACCGAAGTTGAACATTTGGATCAAGAAGACGAGTCGTGATGCTTGATATGTATGCTTGCACCCTCGTCGCAAGATATTCTTTAACGTTAACGAGTAATCGCTTGGTACATTGGTTCAGCAAGGCTTCTCGTTCAGCAGACGTCAAGTTGACTTCAGTCAGATACTCACTCTCACGCATGAAAGCGTCAATCACCTCTTCCTCGATGGCTGACTCGAGGAAATCGCAAAAGGCACCACCGACGACTTGTTTCATGAATGCTTTATACCGTTTTGGGTGTCGAGGTCTGTTTTGCGAGTATAGTTCGCGGTCTGTCTCGCCTGTGAGGAGGAGACATCTTGTGAAATCTTTTGAAGTGTCGTGGATAACTTGTAATGACGGTGGATCCCGACTTGTGATGAGGACACCATCCGTACTGTCATTGTCAGTCACTTCTTCGATACTACGTCGTGGAATAACTTACTTTGCGACACCATTTTCTACTATTAAAGGTCCGAACCGGATGGCCATGTGCACATTCCCATATGGATTCTTCGCGGCCGCAGAGTGTAAATAGGTGGGGATCCCTTCTCTTTTAGTTGCACTGGACGTATGAGAACACCCATACTCAGGTCTGGCTGTCTCATCATGTTCCGGTCTCCGAGGCTGATTCCTTGAGGCGCCTGCAGGCTTTGGTATCTCCTCACTGGCAGGATCTTTCTTCCTCAATTGAAGTAGACTGTCATTCTTGCCAGAATTGGATCGTGTAGATGCATATTTTGCTTCTGCAAAGAGATCGGGGATTTTGTATAGCCCACACCCAACACGACCCAAGCCGCCTTGAATATGGTTCCCTTCGTCGACGGCCGGGTCGATTGGCCAAAGTGATCGGGATCGTCCGTGACTGTCGCGTCGCCGGACAGTGCTACAGCAACAAAGGCTTCGACTTATCTCTGGCGTCAACGCAGCTGACAGACAACAGGTTTTGTACTGTTTAATGAAACATGTCTGGCCATGATGGTTCCCTCGATAACATGTCTCACAGATATTCACGCCTTCGTTGCTGGTATCAACAAACGTACAACCCCGAATGATGGTTTGGCACTCCAAACAGCGCTGTGGAACAAAGATAGGTTGATTGAGATCATCGTAGCACGACACTTTTAGCTGTGCTGACGCAGGGCTCTTCCCAGCTGAGGGGTCCTCGTCAGTATCTCGGTACTCAATCATTTTGTCAATGTCGAGAAGTTGAGCCGATTGTAGAAGCATGCGTGCTCGTCGTCTTGCCGGATGCAATGATTTCCGTTCACTAAGTGCAGTCCGCAAAGCGGTTTTGATGCTCTGACTTTTCATATCGGCAAAGATATCCCAACCTCGATCGCGGAGTACTTCGTCATATGATGGCGGCTCATTTTCCCTTTTACTGTTGCTCTTTTCTCGCTTTTTCGAAGATTGGTCTGTTTTATTGCGCTCGTGAAACTGGCGCGAGATATCGGACACCTGATCGATAAAGGTATCGTAGCCATGAATATGACCGTCTTGTTCATCTGGCAGCAAGACAGATGTCTCCTTGCCTGATTGCCAGTCATGGAATGTGAGGAGTAGGTATGGAAGTTCACGCTCAACTCCTTGCCAATACATCTTGAGAAGCTCATTTTGAAGATGCTGGGCTGCTGGGCCAATACCCTGGCTAGGAATTGGAGCCGAATCGGTAATGTGTGCGTCGCTGCTGGCTGACGCTTTAGGGCCAGAGCGGGAGATGAGGGATTGTAGGGACGGCATCTCGGGCAGGCTCGAGAGAGTGAACGATTGTTGATGATTGAAAGAAAAAGACTAAACGCCTTTGTTCTTTTCTTGATGCCTTTGCAAAAGAATGCCTTGAGCCAAGACTGATAGCCTATACCGATGGTCTCGACCACTCACTCACTCTATGCAGGCGTTGCGGGGAAGGGCGGAATTGGGGCGCACGCAACCTACCCACTGCAACTGCCTGTGGCTCAGCTATGGATCTGCAAGGCAGAGTCTCTGTGTAGTTGTGTCATTTCTTTCGGTCAGCTGCCAGCGTAGAGATCGACTTCCTCTAGTCAGCTTTGGTCTTTCGGTGAGTGTTGGGGTTTATTGCACAATGAACAGGAAATCACCGTGTCACTTTGCATCGATACCCGTTTCTATTTCTTCACTTCGGTATTCACGCGTTGTGCTGTTGTATTTTACGCAGTACCCGTGTTCTTACCAGATCGTGATTCCAGTGCTCTGTCGACGTATTGTCAACCCAAGCGGTCAAGCATTGCCCAGATAACCTCAACCAACGTGATAGAGACCGTACATAATTTCTGATCCAGGTATGTCCCATAAGATAACATCATATTATTATCTTTTTGGTAATAAAGTATACTAGAGCCATCCTCAGACAACAGCACCAAGCCTTTTTCATGTGTCTCTTGTAGGGTAGGACCAAACCAAAGACCCTTGGCGGAAGCCTGCCTAGATGTCTGTGTCAAGAAAACCAAGCCAACTGTTACTATAATCCCATTCCATTTTGTATTATCTAAAGGGACCTATTCCAAGCGTACTTGCACATACCCTTCATCCATGCATGACACTCATGGTTGAAGGATGTTTTGTGGCGAAGTATTTCCAGAAAGCTCTCCATACGACCCTCATGTCTCTTGTTAACCAAAGCTATGGAAGTAAGTACCGGATGGTCTGGTACGGAAAGACATAAGAACAAACTTCTCACAGAGGAAATGCCCCTTACGTATTTTGTTACTTTTCGAGTCATTGCCAAGACATTGATTCAGTCTGTGGGGCCTCTCTTCGTGATTTGTGTGTCATGAAGCTGCCTGACTGGAGGCTGGGAAGGGCGATTCCAGGAACCCACTGTGTCGAAATGGAACAATCCTATTGCCTGGCTATTGATTTGACGTTGGATAGTTATCGGAGTATTCAAATTAGATCCGAAACCCAAAAGTTCCTCAGAAGGATCACAAAAACGACGTGTAGTAAAAATGTGACCAGTCAGAATTACGGGTATGAAAGACCAAGTGGATCGCGATCACTATGAGCAAACATTAAACGTCGTCTTTCGCTTCGCAAATTAAGCAGTGGGATGATCTATAACCCCAGATTATCAAGCCTAGCGGTATTTGTTGTGGTATTAAAAGTGTTTACAGTGATTTGAGGAGTTAGAATCCTAAAATGGCGCGTTGTGTAACTCTGGTTAGCAGCTTCAAGCCACCTACGCCCAAGTCCACGATGTTTATCCCTCTTGTCAGGTTTCAGTGAATACCTCATTGCTACGTAAGGCCCATCGCCCATCATCGTGTGGACAATTGAGGGTTCACACCCCAAGTCAGTCGAGTTACACTTGATCTGTGGCCCGATTGGGGATAAAGAGTCTTCACAAACATCTTTAGCAAACTCTGTTTGAGCCTATTGTTGTCAAGCCCACAGCCGTGACATCTGCGGTAGAAAATCAGGACTTGGCTTGCTATTCGACCTGTCGGAGCTTTTTTAGCCTTAGACTAGCCGTTCGGCTGTCACCATCACAGCAATCGTGTTCTGTGCCCGTAACGGCTAAGTAAGGTTATGGCCCTTATAGGTGACAGTTTGTAGCGGTGACTCAGTCACACGGCGTCCCATCATTCCCCGAAAGGGCTTCCTGCAGCGATCAAACCAGGTTAGTAAGTACAAGTCCTACATGCTGATAGTCTTGAATGATATAGGTGAATTAGTTGCGGGTACAGGGTGTTGACTAAAGACAAAAGCTATGTCTCAACCTACTTAAAAACTTAGATCTTCCTGCCTCCTTCTGTCATGGTGGAAACCTTACAATAGCACTCCACTTTAGGGGAGGCTTGTGTCACAATTCTGTGATGAATATGTTGAAAAACCCTGGGGCTTCGGTTCTCATCAAGGAAGGTTCGCCTGTTATGGATGTAAGTACGTAGGCGACACCCAACGTCATTGTGAAGGATATAGTTTCGCTCGCAACGGGCCGGTTGGTGTAGATCCCGAAACTGTAATTGCATCAACTTTCTTTCAGACACCGTTCTTAAAAGGTTAGTTGCAATATCCGAGCGTATCTCAGGTAGTCTCCACCAGGATGAGATACAGGCCACTCACGGTGGTATCTTCCAGACACTGAACTCTAGTCGCTGATCCAAACCCGTTTTTGCCAAACAGATAACGGTTTACGGAGCAGTGACATATCCCGCATTTCCTTGATTTGACGGCCTGCAGGCGATGATCCGGGAAGCAAAGATCGACAGAGGAGTTATGTGACTCGGAAATACCTTTGTTTCTGCGACGTTGGTAGTGCCAGACAAGGATGCCCCTACTTCATCAAGCAACCACGCAAGGGAGAGAAGTCGCTCTTTGTAACGAGCTGAGCTTTGAGACAAAGATGATCTGCACCCCGCGCGTATTGCAACTCACGAATGAAGCCACATAGAGATCGGCAGATGCATCACTTAACAAGCTTCGGCAGTTGAATAGCCAGTTTGTTATTGTAGAAACTTCTTGGATACGGTGTTGAAGATACTGCAATCTTCGTTGAGGGTTACCACTTATCCAAAGTAGAGACTGATTAGTAAAATAGTTTTTACACAGCGTAAAGAGTCATTTTAAGGTCGAGGCACAGGAAAAAGAAACTATACCCATTTCTCGGTTGTCAAAGAGCTAGATGCTAGTGTGCTGTTACATTTAACGTTCTTTGTAAACATATCATTCTTCAGGGAGTTGACTCTATCACGTAGTCTGTCCCTGTGATACAACGATCAACAACATACCAAGGAAGATGCTGAATAGGCCAGAGACATCATCCTGAGAAACAAGATTCAATATCTCACCGCCTTACTGTCGATCAGAATAGTACTCTGTTTGTCCAACAGACCAGATGAGACCAAGGGATACGAGATATCCTGGATCTGCAGTTGATCAAGCATCGTGATGTTCTTTTGTCAGTCGTTTCTGACATAGGAAATAATAGCAGGTCTCAGTATCGCAGGGGCTGTCGTGATGGTTTGTCTTGCAGAGATATCACATACCAGACAGATTATGCTTCCGTCCCAAAAAGGCAAAAGAGGCCCACTCGACAGGATACTGGTGATTTGATATCGAAACATTGCACTCCCGTTGGGCTATGGGGAGAACGGACAGGAGTACACGAGATTGTAGTTGAGCTTCAACCAGTTGCGTAGGTATCGTGAGATCTTTCGACGCATGATGACGCCCTGTCAAAACAGACAGGCTTGGCAAAGATGCAAGGTGGTTTCGCGGATACAGACTTGCTGGAGGTTCCCTACCAAAGCGAAAGACTCTATGAGGCGTCGCCGAAGGGCATATCACTATGGCCCCGAAATCTATAAAAGGCCTCGTTCGTCCTGACTGAACTGTTCATCACCAGCACTCACAATCACACTCTTCTATCACAACACTCAAACAATTACCACTTATAAATCTGATCTTTCAGATCCCATCAAAACCATCAACATGAAGGCCGCTATCATCCTCGCTCTTCCCGTCCTTGCCCTTGCGGCTGCCACTCCCCCCAAGATCGAGGAGAGACAGGTCCTGGGTCTTCCCGGTATTCCTCTCGATTTCCCCCTCGACACTAAATGCCTGCTCCGTACCCCAAACATTGACCAATGCTTCCCCGACCTCGATCAAGTTACTGGAAACCCTTTCGACGTTGATGACCTCCTTAAGTGGTAAGTCAATTCCTCACAAGTAGCTTCCTGTACTCTGGATGACTAACTGATGTATTGTAGTGTCCGTACTCTTCCGTTGACTGCTGCCAACATTCTGCTTAATGCGGCTAGGCGTTGTATCCGCCTTCCTGGTATTCCTATCAAGGAATAGACTGGTGGATATTGATTCACATCTTGGAGGATTGGCTTGGGACTTTTGGTCACACCTCAAACAATTCGCCTTGTCCTGCTAGCGGATACCTAAATTGACACTCATTTGAGGCGAAATATATGAGATTTTTAACGATTTTACGTTGTCCCCTACGTGAAGTAGACTAGCTGTTTCATTCAAACCAAGTCCCGACTCTATGGTTGGAGGCTTTCTTCCAGTCTGGCACTTATTGAGTATTATGATCATTTCTGTGATTGTCTTTGATGGTTCATTCCGGGCATGGTAAAGATGGGCAATCTGAATCAATGACAAGTGAACTACAAGCGAGGGAAATATAAATGGATGTGATCCGTACTCTTGGCATGTAGTCTACTCACTGAGGGCGAAGCTGGCCAGAGTTGTCGTAGATTGGCTAAACGTTGCCCCTGAAATGATTGGTGGTTTGTGTAAGAGATTTGAGGTGCACACAGGGATTATAACAGTACGTAAGCGTGTTGCCATAGAGCGGTTACATCCTATTAATGTTGTTTGTTTCCAAAACAAAGTATGACTCATAACCATATATTCAATGAGTTTAATAAGTGTTTCATGCCGCCTAAAAAAGCCTCAGATGTTGGCATCGGGGACTTCGTATTCATAAAGACACAGTCGTATCTACTCCAAGGAGTCCCTATCCCACAGTATGTCGAGTAAAGCAGTTACCTTGCCACAGTCTTTATCCGACCCCGCTCAATGGGACAAACTCATCGAGCAATACAGGTCCTTTAGGCTGTCAGCGCTAGAACTGTCCCCAAAGTCCTTCAGTTCATCCTGGGCTAGTGAAGTTGAACTCACAAAGACGACATGGGAAGCCCGTTTGCGAAATCCGCATGCGATGAATACCGTCATCGTCTCGGACCCTAATCCTGGTTCAGTGGATGACCTGTCGCTTATCCTCAATTCACAATGGCTAGCCTCGCTGGTTCTGAGCGGTCCATTCGATGCAAAGACTTTGACGAAAACTTGGGAAGAATTACAGAAATTTGATCCGGGATGCCTCAACGTTGGCCGCGTAGAACCTGATATCGAACAGGCTTATGTCCTCAACGCGATATACGTGCCTCCTCCTCAAAGACGCAAAGGTTTGGCCAACAAACTTATCGAATATGCCAAACGACTTGTGGCAAGAATACATAAAGGGGACAAGATTATGCTAGTTCTGATTGTCAACTTTGAATCGGTCGCAGCGATGAGGTGCTATGAAAAGTCAGGCTTTAAGCTGGTGCACGATTATTGGTTCAATGACTTCGAATCTACCAAGGGCCATGCGGCTGTGATGAGAGTGGATGTGACAGGAGACGATTCTAGCCACTAGGAACTTTTCTCCATGATGGGAATACCATGACGGATCACGAAGTAGTTCAAAATACCTTCTTTTTTCCCTTGGCTTAATTGTCGTTATGATATGGCGGATCTAAGTCCGTGACTGGGAATAAGGTTAATAGCACTATGCGTGGACTTGAAGTTACTTTTCACAAGAAAGGAGACACGATCGTTTAATGATACAAAACTCTCAACCTTAAATTAAATCCAATAGACTGAAACGTCAAAGTCTCACCTATCAAAAATTCTGTGATATTCGCCAAGAAGCACTACTCCGGATATTCGGCCATCGCGGATATGAAACGATCCACCAGTCCACATGAACACGCGGCGATTTATATCCACATCCTTCAACGCTTTGGAGAAGTGGACTCTCCAGACAGCTGACGTTTAAACCCGAGACCAGGATTTATTGTCCGTAACCATGCCCTTTCATTTAACTCGGGCCGTGGTGACAGCTCGGCGCTCCGTGCCATTGGAGGATAAACGCGCTCCGTTACAGGTGCGATAGTTAATGCTGTTCTGGAAGGACAGAAACTCGGATCTAACGGGAATTGATGGTCGAGTTTCTGGCTCGGCGTTCATGTAAGACGACTGTATATAAGTCTGTTGTAAACGTCAGAACAAGAGATCAAGTGTCACACGCTATCACTTTCCTTTTGCCGGTCAAAGGTTCACACTTCTTGCCGAACACATTCGTTTATCCTGTCGCTCATTAACAAATTTTCAAATTTTCAAAATGACCAAGCTTAGCTCTGTTCTTCTGGCTGCCCTGGCTGGCAGTGCCATCGCTGCTCCATCAGCTCCGGTCATCACCCAAGCTCCCGACGTTCACGCCTATGCCAAGCGTGCCACTAGCTGTACTTTCTCCGGCTCCAATGGTGCCTCCAAGGCCAGCCAATCCCAGGCAGCTTGCGCCACTATCGTTCTCGATAATATCGCCGTTCCCAGTGGTCAGACTCTCGATCTCAGCAAGCTCAAGGACAACACCAAGGTTATCTTCAAGGGCACCACCACGTGGGGCTACAAAGAGTGGAAGGGCCCTCTGATGAAGATCTCCGGAAACAAGATCACTGTTGAGGGATCAGGTGCTATTCTAAACGCTGGCGGCGAGAAGTATTGGGATGGCAAGGGCGGAAACAGCGGCATTACGAAGCCCAAGTTCTTCGCTGCCCATAAGCTTACCAACTCCAAGATCAACAATCTTTATGTCAAGAACACCCCTGTCCAAGCTGTCAGCATCAACGGAGTAAACGGTCTTGAGATTAACAAGTTCACTCTTGACAACAAGGATGGTGACTCCAAGGGCGGCCACAACACTGATGCTTTCGACATCGGCTCTTCTACTGGTGTCACTATCGATGGCGCCAAGGTCTATAACCAGGATGACTGTGTTGCTGTGAACTCTGGAAAAGTAAGTTTGAATGAGTAAATCTTCGAGATGCAAGAGGACTAACCGCGATAGAACATTATCTTCAAGAACGGCTACTGCCACGGTGGTCATGGCCTCTCCATCGGCAGTGTCGGAGGCCGTGATGACAACGTCGTCGACAATGTCCAGTTCCTTAACTCTGAGGTAACCAACTCTGCCAATGGTATCCGCGTCAAGGCTTTCAAGAACCACACTGGCAAGATTAACAAGGTCACCTACTCCGACATCACCCTATCCAAGATCAAGAAGTACGGTATTCTCGTCGAGCAGAACTACGATGGCGGTGACCTCCACGGTGAACCCACTAGTGGCCTTCCCATCACAAGCCTTACCCTCAAGAACATCAAGGGTAAGAACGGCGTTGACTCCAAGGGAAAGAATGCTGCTATTGTTTGTGGCAAGGGAGCTTGCAGCGGTTGGACCTGGTCCAATGTTCAGGTTTCAGGTGGTAAGAAGTACGATAGCTGCAAGAATGTTCCTAGCGTCGCTTCTTGCTAAGTCAGATCCGCTGATCACCTTTTATAATCTCGCTGAGAGTATGTGCCAGGTGTATCTTTGTAAATAGTTGGTCTCGATTTCAGTGTATATAACCAACCGGTCCAGGATCATTGTTGCTGTGACTTTTCACATATGAATTCCACAGACCTTCCAGAAAATGTTTCAAATTCTCATACTTCTTGTACACCATCATGACTCCCATAAATGTGACCTTTGGTACAATACTTTTATCGCTCAGATTCTTTCCCAAATCTACAGGGCACCTCCGCACCTTCGAAAGAATCCGAAAAATCTGCCATTTCGTAAAGAGTCGGAGCTTTAACGAGTTGTGGGACATCGCATCCTCAACATCTTGGCATTCTTTTTGAAATATGGTACTCTGAGCAAACGTAGATAGTAATGAAACATGTTGTGATGATACGCGGTTTTTAGTGGATGAACGAAGTTTAAACGATTTTTCTCCGACCAGGCTCGCTTAGATGTTGGGTATGGTTTGGCGGTTGCATGTGAGTTCCTCGGCCCGTTGAAGCTCGAACAAACTGTTGGGCTTGTGTTGCCAGCTGACAATCGTATTTCAGAACCTCAGCAGTGACTGACTCAATGTATAGGTATAGAACGATTTCTTGGGAGCAGTCTACGGGCCAGGTATACATATCTTTAGACCCAAAGAATAACAGCATCAGTTTTGGTTAGGGAACCATGGTGTAGTGTAGTTTTGTGAAAGGCATCTCTGCGGTATGGTAGTGGTGTAGTCATCTGGCTACACAGCAAATGATGGCATTGTATTACTTCTTTATTGTCTCTTAGTCCAACTATGTGGCTATTTACTCTTTTAACCGGTCTTGAGAGACTAGACGCCAAACTGCGATGAGCTAACACTAACTTCCGTCTTACGGATAATTCCCCTACTACTCGAGTTGTCATCATCCGTATCATTGCCTTGAGCACGTGGAGGATCTCGCTGAGCCGAAGCATGAAATGATCCTTTTTGGCCGTGAACTGAGCCGAGCCTGATGCCAATATTGGAGTTGCCAGTCTATGAGAATATTATTAGTGACACTGTAGAAATGGAAACTGTTGGGTATAACGTGCAAAGGGAGATGGGAGCCAGTTTAGTGTCTGACTTTGTGGAAGACTTACCTCGCCTGTGATTCGGTAGTTGCCCTCGTGGGAAGAGCCGTAATAGAACTTGAATAGCTTTCGAAGAGGTGGTAGTGAACATGCGATTATCCCCAAACAGCATTCAACGTTTGAGGTGATGCTGATAACGGCAAGATGGTCTAGAATATTTCTTGTTAGTGTGTCGGTCCCCTCAGAATGCGCATGATAGTGTATCAATACATACATGCTGTTTCATTCGGATATTTGGCAATGTCATAGTACTTGAGGTATGGCATACGGACACAGGTAGCGATACTTGCTGAAACACCAAGACCAAGAATGGCAATTACAGATATTTTTCTGCGTCTCGACATTTGAAGTTCAGCTACTATGAAGCATGGGATAATGGCACACGCCCAGTCGGTGGCCATCTGTACGGCTGATACGATATAGCTTACAGTCCGCAGACTAATTTCCTTTTGGCACGTTCCCCTACCAATATATGTTAGTCAAGGTAAACACCATCTAAACATGGGTGTTTCTGGCGAAGAGGGCGACATACAATGCAGGATTCCAAGTAGCTGCAAATGGAGTGCAGTTTGCGAAGACATACGCCAAAGCGAGGATGGTGATAATAATCATAACTCCCATATTCACATAAATAGGAATAGTTATGCGCTTTCGGAAATCGATGCGGATACACGTGAAGCCAATGGCACATTTAATTATCGTCGAGGAGATGAAGTACAGGATTTCCCAATAAGTCTGGTATTCGGTGGCTCGTACAAGGTACAACTGCGATGGGATGTTGACATCATGGGATCCGACGCCATAGCGTGTCGTGAGAACTGAGAAGACTACAGCTGGTATGAATATAATCTGTGAATCAGGTTGTAGTTAGCGAGCTGTTCCCATCCGTAGAAACAGTAAGGGTCGAGGAACGTACCGTTGATAGAACAGCTAGATAATCCTCAATGCCCAAAAGACGTGTCGACACATCAGACAAACCAGCACGCACGTAAATCCGAAGGCATACGACAATGACACTAGTGATTCCAAAAGCCAGTGCGAAGCCTTGAACAGCAGGTCCCAGATCCTTTGGTGTCAAAGGGGGAAGGGCCTCAACCAGAGCCTGGGTCTGCTCTCCAGTCAAAGATTCAGCCATGATGAACGTTTGATTTTGGCTGGAAAGGTTGAACGGCCCCCAAGACACGTGAAGGGTTTGAAAGAGGGATACGAAAAACAACTGTCATTTGGGTTGTAGGTTCGTTGTTACCCTTATACGTAAATCAGCGTCGGCATATGAGATTTCGCAATTCCCCACCGACCCTGGTCAAAGGTTACAGTGCAGTTACTGGTTGTGTCAGTGGTTGGGTTCCTTGTTTCGCTCAGCTGGTAAAGCCCTGTCATGGTTCTTCACGTTGCTTTTGTCTTTTTATTTAGGCTTAGCGCTGTGTTAAGAACGAGGAGGGGTTCCAGAGAGAGAGGGTGAATTGGTTGACTTGAATCAAGAGCAACAGAAATCCTTGTTACTATTTCAAGACAGGGGCACTAGTCTACGAAGTCAGGAATCTATCCACTCCTTTCAGTGTTTTTAAGTACTAAAAGTTCCCGAGATGAAGACGGGTTACTTCAACAGTCCGCCTTAGTCAGAAACTGTTGTCGCCGCATTGACCTAAGGCCCGTGTGATGGTAATTTTTGACTATTGACGTCTCGGAAGCTAGATTAGTGGCCGTTCAGTAATTTAATCGCCCCCTAATGATAAGGCTGAAGGGTCAAGAAATGATGCCACCTACAATCTTGACCTCAAAGTTGACTAGAGCCTTTTGATAATGTCCTTGCCATGCTCCAATTATCATCACTGCCAACTAATTGGTTCCAGCAACGTTCAATAAGAAAAACTCAGCCGTCAGCGTAAGCAATTGAGCCTAGCCATGATCTAATTTTTCTCATCACCACAAAATGTCGCTTTGTAGCTGGACCCGGATCTTTCACCCGTCAGGGTCTTAGCTTTACATATTGCAGTTTTGGAATCCTTGACCGCGGAGTCTAGGCGAAGGTTAGTCTGAACTTTGTTAGCGAACCCCTGCCTCTATGTCAGCAATTTGCAAGGCGAGAACATTGACTGATTCTTCATTGAATGACTCGAGAGTGGGACATGACAGAATTTGCTTTTTTTTCTTCTTCTTCTTTTTCTTTTTTTCTTTTTTGGGTGATTCAGAGCACCCCCACACG
Source organism: Fusarium transvaalense (assembly GCA_013623685.1). Classification (NCBI taxonomy): domain Eukaryota; kingdom Fungi; phylum Ascomycota; class Sordariomycetes; order Hypocreales; family Nectriaceae; genus Fusarium; species Fusarium transvaalense. Next base: position 72,780 of record JABFFG010000234.1, read on the forward strand.
CCTCTACAGTCATCTATAATTCAACGATGGTCAGCATCCTTATGTGCATTGCGGTAGACACCAAGATGTAAGTGGTCAGGAGAAATGTCACTTCGTATATGACCCCGGTCGTGGAACGTCACTAATCTGCGAGTCCCATTTCGGCCAAGAAACCGAACCAACAGCTGGTTGGGTCAAACTCACATGGGTTTCCGAGGCGAGAGTCGGAACTTCCGCCCTATTCTACTTAGTCCTAGAGAGTATGAAGCCAATCAAGTCCATGGCATATCCTACGTTACAGTTACTTGTTGGCTCTTGGCCGCCACTTTAATAAAACAGCTCACGTCCCTCCTTATCTTCACTTGCCTTGTCACGAGCCATCGTTTGCCTCATCTGCTTGCTTTTTCTATTCCCGTCACGATGCTCAGCATCCTGACTGCCGCTGCAGGGTTGCTTGCCCTTTACGTTATCTGCACAAGCATATACTACATCACATTTCACCCGCTCGCCAGTATTCCCGGTCCCAAGATCTGCGGTATCACCAGGATTCCTTACTGGCTGGTGGCGCTTAGAGGTGAAGATGTGCAGTGGATGAAGGCTTTACATGATCGTTATGGGCCTGTTGTTCGATTTGGTCCTACAGATGTGAGCTATGCCGCTGGTGAGGCATGGAATGATATTGGTGGGCCCAAAGATTCTGAGAAGGCCCAGGAGTTTTCTGTTCAACCGGTCAATGGTAAGCCAGTCCTGCTGATGATTATTCTTTGACTTCGGGTCGTTAATGAGATTTCCCAGGAGTCCCTAGCATGCTTACAACTGGTGTTGAGAACCATACACGCGTGCGTCGACTCTTCTCTCCCGCATTCTCTGAGCGCGCTTTGAAGCAACAGGAGCCTCTCTTCAAGAAGTATGCGGATCTTCTCGTGTACAAGATCTCAGAGGTCGGTGAAGATGGAGCCAAGCCAGTTGAGATGTGCCAGTTGCTTAACTTCACGACGTTCGACGTAATGGCTGAGCTCTGCTTTGGAGATCACCTCAATCTTCTTGCCACAAACGAGTACAGCCCTTGGGTCAGGTCGATCTTTGAGTCACTCAAGATGTTACCGATTGCATCCATCATCAACTACTACCCCATCCTGAACGCGCTTTTCACTCGCTTTGAACCCAAATCTGTGACACAGCAGCGTATAACGCACTGCAAGCACTCGGAGGAGCGTGTCAATCGCCGTCTAGAAAATGGATCTGATCAGCCTGACGTTTGGAACCTTGTGTTGGCGGCAAAGGAAGGCAAAGGACTTACTATCAAGGAGATGCATTCCAATGCGGAGTTGTTCATGCTTGCTGGATCCGAGACTACAGGTAAGTAATAAATATTGAACGTGAAATAGGGTTGACACTAACATGTTTATAGCTACTCTTTTGAGCGGTTGCCTTTACTATTTACTCAGCAGCCCCGACAAGATGGACATCCTACTCAAGGAAATTCGAACCAATTTCACAAAAGCAGACGACATCACATTCGAGCGCCTCACCGAGCTCAAGTACATGAACGCTTGCATAAAGGAAGCCCTCCGCATCTACCCTCCCGTCCCCATCGGAAGCCCTCGTGTCGTTTCACCAGGTGGCCAACAAATCCTCGGCAAATACATCCCACCTGAAACACGCGTGTCTGTTCACCACTGGTCTACCTACCACTCCGAGTCCAACTTTAAAGATGCCGACCTGTTTGTGCCCGAGAGATGGCTAAAGACGGAAGCCAGGTATGCTGGAGATGCCCTTGAAGCTCACCAGCCCTTTGGTTTTGGGCCGCGAAACTGTCTTGGTCAGAACATGGCGATGCATGAGATGAGACTCATTCTGGCAACACTTGTATTCAACTTTGACTTTGAGTTGCGTGAGGAGAGTAGGAAGTGGGCGGATCAGAGGGCCTTTGCGTTGTGGATCAAGAATCCGTTGATGATTCGTGCCACGCCGGTGACTACACACGCCAGACTCAGCATCTAAGTTGTGATTATAGCAGACTAATAGATGAGACCATTGAGTCACAATATCTGCCGTGTGGCTGAAGCTGCCACTGAATTTCGAAATAGAGACTAGCCTATCATAGTTCCAGGTGTACATCATAGCACATGAACTATTCATGCCATCGCGTCATTTCACTTGCATATGTTAATAAAGAGACATTTTGTTGTGAAGCTTGACTAATCTCGATGGTGTCCCAGCCCCTTCGGAGTAGTAATAGTTATCCGATCACGTGGGGGAAATACTGGAGGGGACGGGAGTCTGGTCTAATCAGCGCGGCTACGCTAACCCTAAACATGGAAGTACCAAATACAGAGTAAAAGTTGACCTACAAATATTTATATGAGTATGTTGTTGCATGGAAAGATGATTGCACAGGAGGCTATGGTCATGACTCGCAAGATCAAGAAGCCATTTCTTGCTTTAAAAAGAAGCAATGTAGCGACATCAAACGCGTAGATATGTACAATATGGTTACGGTCCCGTATGGAGCCCGGGACTACTTCCGGCCGTTCCCAGCATCGGGGCACTTACCGACCTATCTCCCATTGCCTTCCCATGTATATAAAGCCTTCTACATTTATCCTTAGACGGCATTCCACTTTCCTATCTTTATATACATGTCCCATCTACAATAGTAGTCTCACAAAGTCGAAATGTCTGGAAACCCTGTACCACTCACTGTCATCAAGGGCGCTGGCTTTGAGCACATCCCTCTACCCAACGGTGCCAACGCCACCACGGCCGACTTCCACACAATCCGCACAGAGACCGACTCCCCCGCTCACATCACCTCTGGTTTCTACAAGATTGAGGCTGGCCCTGCCCGTCCTGCACAGTATACCTTTGAAGAGTCAAAGTATGTCCTAAGCGGTCAGGTTGACGTTCTGGTATGCTTCTCCCCCCTTCTAGATCCACTGGATCAGATACTAACAGTTCAAAGGACGAGGCTACTGGCATTACTCACCATCTTACTGCTGGTGACTTTGCCTTTTTCCACGTCGGTTCCAAGGTCCAGTTCTCGACCAAGTCACAGGGCTTCGCTTTCTACGTCGTCACTCGGCCTGTTCGCGACGCTCATCCTAACTTGAAGGGTCGAGAGGAGGATCCCAAGTCACGCTTGTGATAGTTTGTTTCGTAAAAGGGTTTATGGGGAAAGAGTTCGATGATACCCGTCTGATATGATCAACAGACGGTTATAGAGAATAAGAATTCATCTGTTTATCGTACATCCATCACAGGTCTCGGCACTACACTTGCCGACGATTCATAGCTGGTTCAGCAGTTCAGTGATCATCATTCATATGACTGGTGTGCAGAGATTGTGTCCAGGGCCAATATTGAGTCAGGTCCTATGGTGTTACTCATGTAGCCTCATCACGATGAAAGTCGTTACTTGCCTACAACACGACCCAGGCAGTGAAACGGACGAAACAAGTGCAGCTAGTAACATCTGTAGATTAAGTCGTGTGCAATGCAACTCTCATTTAATCTCTGATTATATATGCCTCTTCTTGGGTTATTTATTCTCCTTCGGCATCCAATTTGCTATAGAGACAATGCTCACGCTTACCCCGAAAATCAACAAATCAGAATACAAGAGAACATTATTTAGACCATCTGATATTGTGCCTCAAAATGTCCAGGTGCATTAAACACGAATATTGGCTCGATAAGAACGAGATTTTTGACTACTCACAACTTACTCCAGCACTCAACATGATCTATGGTGAAACAAAGGCAACATGGAGGATCGAGGGCCGGCTTTTGATGATTGCGAGCGAGACTGAGGCGCTGGATGACTTGAGAAATAAGCTTCGCGAGCTTGGAGTAACTCCTACATGGATGGAATTCGTATTGAGGGAGCTAGACTAGTGCACACACGTGCAAAGACCCACGTTGAAAGCATAAAACATCTTTCGTTCTCACCCATTTTCCTTTTTTTCGAATCCGTAATCAATCAGGATAGTTCTGGTGGAAATCTTTGTGGTCAATAAGAAATAGAAAGCTACTGAAAGCAATGTGCCTGCATACGACTCCTAACTAGACGAAAAGGCTTATACCTGGTCATTGTGCTAGCATCGGTTTCATGATGCTAAGGCTACGTGAGAATTGTGTGTTTGCATGTGGAGAGACCAAGCAGAAAGCTAGCTCCACAACAGTGACTGCGCCAGCTTGGAAAGTTATATTCATTAAGATACCACACTAGATCAGTGATCTCCTGTAGGTGGATCGTCACTTCACAACGTTCACTGTAGGCAAAGCCTTATTTCTATTAGAGTGACATATACCCTATGTGGCATTATCAAACATATGATACAGAGAAATCGTTAAATTGAATGCAGATACAGCGGGGTTGATAGCTTCTACTGATGCCGCACCTTGCTTCAGTTCAACAGGCCTGGTACAAAGCAAGCACACAGACACCCCTGAGGGGACCATAGGTTGCACAAAACCATCTTCAATCCTGATTAATGCATCCCAGTCCACCAGTTGGGAAGGGGCACATGAGCAGTCTCGAGAAAAGAACGTCTCTCGTGCCAGCATAATAAGTAAAGATATTCAAGCTCATCGTGTTGCACATTTATTCAAGAGCTGCAGACCCTCGAAACATATCCAAATTTGAACATATACCTCTCATTGCAGTCGCCAAAAAGAACAGGCGAATGTCGGGCGATATATGTATGCCAAGTAATTCGGTTGAGTGCCGTTGAATTGCAAGGGTTGGGTCGAATCTAGAAGCAACGTGTGATGCCAAGAATCTTTAATGACCAGGATCTTCTCTTCGTCACAGCAATTGATGTGTCACAGAGCTTGATCTAATGCACTTCGGCATCTTCTGGCAGTTGAGTCGTTCCCACTTTGGATCCGCGCCATAGGCTACTTTTGTATGTAGCTTTCTCCTCTCAAGGTTTATTATCTCCTAACCTTGTGATTTGCTGTCACAAATAGGCTCAACCCGTGGCACAAATCCGCTTTGCCGCGCAGATCCCTGACTATAGCAGTGGGGTTCAATGTTTCGTGGCATCTTTTGAGAAGCTAGCCCGCGTCCAATCCCACTCCGAATGGGCCTGTCTCGTCGCTTAATTACCACTTCCGAGTGGTTTGTGAGTTTTTCACCTGTCTTGTGTTGCGTTGACAGCTGAACATTGTACAATGTGACGCTGCCATGTCCGAGTCAGATCATCATAGCGGGGGAGCGTTTAATGTCAGGGATGAATTTTACGGCACATAATAAAGAGGCTTTCGGTCCTTGGCCAATCACTCCTGGTTCCTTCTTCCCCTTCGCATTGTGCTTCTCTTAGGGCCTTTTTATTGTCTGTTGCGCTTTACCACAACAAACATGCCCGCTAGCAGCCCAAAGAGTCAGAGGTCGGCACCTCGGTCGCCGACTAGTCAAAGGAGTGTTCCTACAGCTGCGCAAACAATTGAAGTCGACACTGTGGTCGAAGAGGAGGAGGAGGATGAGATTGATCCGGGACTTGGTGCCGATGCCGAAAGCTCCACGGCTTCTATTACTTCGAGCATTCTCCACTACCGCACCATCAACGGCAGGACTTACCATAGTGAAAGAGGAAATGCGGCTTACTGGTAGGCTTTTATGGCTAGGAATCATTCATGGGCTAATATCAGTGGTAGGGGTTCAAACGATGAGCGCCAGAGTGAGGCCATGGACATTGCGTAGGCTCCCATTGAAGATTCTCGGTCTACGCTCAATATCTGACAATTCCTCAAGGCATCACATGTTTACTCTTGCGCAAGATGGCGAGTTGCACTTAGCTCCGCTGGAGAAAGACATCCAGAAGGCTCTGGATGTCGGCTGTGGGACAGGAATTTGGGCCATGTGAGCGACGCTGGAATATTCATATCTACCACATCTAACTAAGTAGTGATTTTGCCGACAAATTCCCCGCTTGCGAGGTCATCGGTACCGATATATCGCCTATCCAACCTTCCTGGGTACCACCGAACTTGAAGTTCGAAATCGAGGACTGCAACCAAGATTGGACTTTTGCTCCCGAGAGCTTCGATTATGTCCACGTGCGATATCTGGTTGGGTGTATCCCTGATTGGGATCAGGTAAGTCTCCCCAGTCTGTGCACCCAATCTCTTGGCGTGCTTTTTTATCAAGATATTGACTCGAAGAAGCTGTTCGAACAAGCCTACAGGGTTCTCAAGCCTGGTGGTTGGATTGAGAGTTTTGAAGCCTCGCCCACTATCGAAAGCGACGATGACACCGTAAAGCCAGATTCTGCGATGGGCCAGTGGGGACCTATCTTCATTAAGGCCTCCAAGATAATCGGCAATACTTTCACTGTTGTTGCCGATGACCTCCAGAGAAAGGGTATCGAGAACGCTGGTTTCACTGACATTAAGCAGTGGGATTCCAAGGTAAGACTCTTCCATTTTAGTCTACAACTGTGGTCGCTCCCCAGCCAGACCGCATGCTGACCTTACGTCTTCCTCAGCTCCCATTGAACCCATTCCCCAGAGACCCTCATCTGAAAGAGATTGGTCAATTTGGAGAGCTCTTCAGCACACAGGACACCGAAGGATTCGTTCTCTTCGTGGCCAACACTCTAGGCTGGACTCGGGACGAAGTGCAGGTTTACATCGCCAAATTTCGAAAAGAGATTCGGGATAGAAAGAACCACCATCCATATATCAAATTGAAGACGGTCTGGGCAAGGAAGCCAGACACAGCTGAATGAGAATTCACAGGTGGTTAAGGGCCTTGTTGAACTGCGGTGTTGTAGCGTTGCGCTGCCTAGAAATGAATGTATGTATCTGTTTGAATCAACTAAAAGCAACAGCATCTCTATGAATGTCGTCAAAGGTTCACTCATTCCTTTAACCACTATTCAGAGTGCTTTCTGTGGAATCGCTGTCCATCGGGAACATGACCTCATCACTGCCACCCTTGAAAAACCCTGTCCAACTTGAGCTTCACTGACTATAAGGGTCATATAACTCCTGTATAGCCATGTCAATGAAGCCTCCCAATCATACATCTAAAGTCATTACAGAAGGTCAACGCAGATCAAATAATCAGTATGGCTGATATCAGTGGGCCGGGGCTCTTGAGAATCATCGATAATGCTAGAATCTTCAACCTTGCAACACTAGTTCCTGACCTCGAAACTATTCACGGCGAAGGCAGAGTCTCATATATCCAGAATGGGCCAATTGTTATTATTACAATCAAAACAGATGATCTTGCTGGGCTTGGGAAGGCCTACAAGGAGATGGGAATCACGGTATCCCTGGAGAGGAAATAACTGGGCTATTCCACATAACAAGTCTTTCCGTTATCAGAAACCAGCTCTGGTATAACTAGCTGTCAAATAAAAGACGAATCAGTCAGAAAACATGCACACGTCACTCGAAGCACTTCTTTGAAAGCTTATAAGTTATGATTGAGGATCATTAAAAGTATAAATTAAGTACAATGAAAAATAAGAATGTCTAATACTAATTCATTTTATCCCCGAAGATATTCTCCCACTTACTCGTTGCAGCGAACCAGGTAGATGTCATCCATCATGACCGTAAAGGCATTAGGCTCGCCAGTGCAGCTAAGCTCAAATGACAGCTCACTGTCCGCAGTGCTAGGGGAAACCTGGAAGATGTGGTTACGGTATCCATTCCAGGCCTCGGAGTCCTGGAAGGGATCAAAGGTCTCAACCTCGTCGAGACCGAGAATGACCTTGACGGTACACTGGTTCTCGGGGAGACCCTCACCGCTGGCGATGAAATAGGCATAGCTGAGGTAGTACCTGCCACCAACTTCGAGGTTACGGATGTTCTGGCTGAAAGAGCCAGTGTCAGGTCCGACGAATCCAACACCGTAGGGGCCAATGGTGTGAGCTCTGGGACCAATCTCCTTGTCGTGAACAGCAGCAGCGCTTCCAGTGAAGGCCCACTCAGCGTCGACGCCCTCGAAATCGCCGTTCTCAACGAGGTTACTGGCGCTGACACACTGGGTGCGAGCAGGCTCAGCGCGAGCAACAAAGGCTTCAGTAGCTTCGGAAGAAGAGCTGGAGGTGGTCTCATCGGGAGTGCTGGAGCTAGTAGCAGAGGACTCGCTGATCACAGGAGCGGAGGTAGACTCGGTACCGGCGGGGGCAGTGGTGGTAGTGACGGACTCGCCAGCAACGGAAGCAGTAGTGGACTGGTTTGATCCATCAACAGCAGCAGCGGATGTAGATTCGGTACCAGCGGGGGCTGTGGTGGTAGGAGCGGAGGTAGAGGTGGCTTGAGTCTGCTGCTCAGATGCGGATGCACTGGACTGAGTACCCTGGGAAGCAGGAGTCTCAGTCTGGGTCTGCTCGGAATCGACGGTGTTGGTACGAGTCTCAGCATTGGAGCTCTGTGTCTGCTCGGAGGCAGCCTCGCTAGTTTGTGTCCCGGGGCTGTCAGTCTTGGTCTCAGCAGACTCTTCGCTGGCAGTGGTAGCGTCAGAGCCCTGAGTGGCGGTGGTGGGCTGGGAGCCAGAGCCTTGAGAAACAGTGGTAGGCTGAGAGCCGGAGCCCTGGGTCTCGGTGGTAGCATCAGATCCAGAATCCTGGGTGACAGTGGTAGGCTGGGAGCCAGGACCTTGGGAGACAGTGGTAGCATCAGAGCCAGAGCCTTGAGAGACAGTGGTGGCATCAGATTCTGCGCCTTGGGAGACCGTGGTAGGTTGAGATCCGGAGCCCTGAGAAACAGTGGTAGCATCAGAGCCTTGGGGAACAGTTGTGGCGTCGGATCCAGAGCCTTGAGAGACGGTGGTAGGCTGAGAGCCAGAACCCTGAGAAACAGTAGTAGCATCGGAGCCTGCGGGGACAGTAGTGGCATCAGATCCAGAACCCTGAGAGACGGTGGTAGGCTGAGATCCGGATCCCTGAGTCTGGGTGGTAGCGTCATTATCGTTTCCGGCAGCGCGGGTGGTCACGGTGGAATCTCCACCAGCAACAGTAGTAGGCTGCGAACCGCTGCCCTGAGTGGGTTGAGAGGTCTCCTCGCCTTCTTGAGCAGCAGTGGTGGGCTTGCTAGCGCCGGCCTCGGTGGACTCTGAGCTGCCCTGGGTAGGGTTGGAGGTGGCCTCACCCTGAGCAGCAGAGGTAGGCTGAACAGAGCTGTTGCCGTTACCGTTACCGGCAGGGGCGGTGCTGGTAGAATCAGCAGCCTCAGTACCAGTAGCGGCACCATCTTGAGTAGTGGGAGGAAGCTGGGTTCCGACAGTGGTGGCTGGCTGGTTGACGGGCTCACGAATCTGGCCATCACCAAAATCAAGTCGGTAGTTGTCAATGTTTTCAGGAGTGACCTGGTTGGACATGAAGATGGAGTCGATAAGAACGGAAGCAGAGCCTCCATTGGCGCAGGTGGTCTTGATGTTCAGTTCACCTTCAGTGACAGGGACACTGGTAGAAACAAGGACCTGGTTATAGCTGACACTAGCACCGTTGGCGAAGATGCCAGTGTTGAAGAATCGAAGATCTCCGATGAAGGCCTCGAGGGTACAGGCGGTGGCCTCAGAAGGAGGAGTGGCGACACGGTAATAGAACTGGATAGTGTACATGGTGCGAGTATTTAGCCCGGTAAGACTCTGCCCAAGAGCAGCGACATCACCAGCGTTCTGACGCTTGCGAGTGGGGCCAGGAGCCTGAGCAGAGAGCTGAGCACAAGCAGTATCAGGGCTTCCATCATTGGTGAAACCATCCTGTGTATTAGGCTTGACGTCTCCGACAGTGGTGAAGATGGTGAGGTCAGTCATGCCACCACCTTCGCAGGCGTTCACGATGGGCTCATTGACAGGAGGCTCAGGGAGAGTGGTAGCATCAGCACCACCAGCAGCGGAAGTCTCAGTGGCAGCCGTAGTAGTAGGACGAGGCTTGCAAGGACCGGCAGAAGCCAGGTCAGCAGCCGAAAGGGCCAAAGCCGCAAAGGCAACGAAAGAGCGCATAGTGAGCGGAATTTTGGACGAAGCCAAAGAAAGAGAGGCGCAAACGAATGAGTGGCTGACCGAGTTGGGCGGTTGAGGGTGAGAGAAAAGTCCATTGAAGTGCCGCTCAACACGCTCCTTTTGTACTTTGATGAAGCATTGTCGATACCTTGTTTTCCTTCTCTTTCTCCTATAGTTGCTTTGGTTCCTTGGTGTTGTGGAAACTAGAGGCGTTCGATAGTGTACTGTGGCGTGGCGCAGTGCCAACTGCTTTGAGGGTGCTCAGCCAGCGCCTCTCGAGCCCGTCTGTAGGGCTATTGATAGCTCTAGTGTTTCGGTACCTGACTTATGTCGAGTAAACTGGACCCTTAATTTGACATCGATATGTCATCAATAAGCTCGCATACTGAGCAGGACAACAGGTCGAGTAAACATGACCAGGATGCCCGAAAGTCATTGCAGTATAGTGATTGTAATGGGTGGATATGGTATACCGGTGGTTGACGAGCACAGAAAGGCTGTAGAGTGCTTTGCCACATATATTCGGCAGTTGGATGGACATGCGATGATCCTTTTTCCCCATTGTCCCCATTGTCCC